>PNEN01000416.1:0-40309 GCA_002933655.1 Cercospora berteroae | reverse complement strand
TTCAAACCCCCCCCCCCCCCCCCGAACCCGCCAAGTTGGACGAAGGACCCAAGGAGCTCGCAGCGATCGGTGAGCTGGCCATAGCGGGTAGAGGGTCCAAGAAACGTGCATCACGCTGCAGGCCTGTATCCGAGTCTCGGCAGGATCGAGCTGCTGTTGTACCACTGAGTGCTTGCCGGCCATGGGCTGCATGGGAAGTCGTTCAGACGTTGCAGCATCTGCCCTTGACAGCAAACACCTCTGAGGACACTGACAACCAGAAGCACAGCAATCATGTCGCTCTCACACGATCAGACAGAGTTGCGCAATGAGCGACCTGCTCATCGACCATCGAGAGAGTCCCCCTCATCCCAGACTTACGATATGCTATGTGTGGGATTTGGCCCAACTTCTCTTTCTGTTGCTGCTTCGTTAGCAGATGCCCGGATACAGGCACAAGTCCTGTTCGTGGAACGGGAGAGCCACTTCAATTGGACACCGGAGCATGTATTGCCAGACAAATCCATCGGATCGAGCTTCTTGCACGATCTGACCACATTGGAAAACCCGCGCTCTGAATTCACCTTCGTCAACTTTCTCCAGGCCACGGATCAGCTCATGCATTTCACCAACAACTCGAAAATGGTCCCAAGTAGGCGACTCGTTGCTGCATACTTCAAATGGGCAGCGGAGCGGGTGAAACAACGCGGCTGGATCCAATACGGCAAAGAGGTATCGAACATCAAGCCAGTGAAAATTGATGCACTCAACCGGGTGACTCGATGGGCGGCGGAAGTCATCGACGTCAAGTCTGGCGCAAAGTCGACAGTCCAAGCGAAGCGAGTCGTGCTTGCTACTGTTGCTGAACCGCATCTGATTTCCCCGCTACGAAGTCCACAGCTCCAGCACCTGATCCTGCATTCGAGTTCCTGTGCCGAATTCCTGCAGAAGTTGCCCAGTCTTCAGAAGACTATCAACATAGCAGTAGTCGGAGCTGATCAGGAAGCGGTCGAAATCTTCAGCCACCTGCACACCTCACGAGGCAAGCATACTGCGACTCTGATGCATGCAGATTCTGCTCTGCGTCCAACGGACAACAGTCCAAGGATTTCAGACATCACTACCGACCCGAGCCAATTGATGCAGACTCCGCCGGAGGTTCGACTGAGGCTACAGAACGCGGAGGTGCATAGCTCTCCACGCGTAGATCTGCAAACACTCGAGAGCTTGTACGAGGCGCAATACACCCAGAGGCTCCAGGAACCAGATGCGACGAAATGGCGTTTCCGAATGCAACCATTGAGTGAGGTGGTCGGGGCGAAGCGCGATGGAGACCAGGTGCGTTTGGTGACCAGGAATGACAGGACCGGTGAAGTGACCACTGGTCCTGCGTTCGACCTGGTCATCTCTGCGAGTGGCTATGAGCGCTCTCGGGATGCTAAGCTGCTGTCCGCAGTCTCGTCGCTGTACGACACTGGCGCCTTGACGGTGGACAAGGAGTATAAAGTCAACTTCCGGCGCGATACTGTAGACCGGGCATGCGGCATATGGGTACTCGGAACGCTGGAAGATCCGAAAGAACGCGTTGACGACTTTGCTTTCATGGCGGAGCGAGGGGCCAGCACAGCGCGGAGCATACGCGCCTCTCTACGCCAGAAGTCGGACGAGCACTTTGCGGAGTCTGCATTGTTGTAGGAGACAGCGGATAGATGAGAAAATGTAGTTGGTGATGGAATAGAAAATCCACGAGAATGCGTCCTTGCACGCGTCTTGCTGTTGGTAAAGTCTTGGCGCGTCAAAGAGCACCCCACGAAGTTCGTGACACCAGCAATAATGACCAATTCATCGAACACTCATGAACATTTCATCCCTCCATCTCCGAGACTATATACCACAGCGCCCATAACTCCACCGCAGATCATTAAAATACCTCACAGTCGAGCCCTAGGCGCTTCCTCGTTGCCACCGGTGCGCAGCAGCAGCTCCTGCCCAATCTTACGCATCTCGAACTTTTTGATCTTCCCACTACCTGTCACTGGTATGTCAGAAGTCACACTATCTTCACCAAGCCAGAAGATATGAGCGGGAGCTTTGTGGCGGCCCAGATTCGTCCTGGTCCACTTCCGAACCTCCTCGTCCGAAGGCCTTTGAGCTTCTGCGGCTCGTTGGAGGAATGCGGCAGGAACTTCCTGATATCGCGGGTGCGGTAGTCCCACGACAATGGCTCGTTCAATCGCTGGATGCTGCACTAGCCGCTCCTCAATCTCCAATGGATAGATGTTCTCGCCACCTCGGATGATAATGTCCTTGAATCTCCCGGTGATGGAGCAATACCCATACTCGTCAAAGACTGCTTCATCGCCCGTGTGCAGCCACAGAACACCATCTTCGTCGCGGGCCATTACCTCTGCGGTCTTTTCTGGGTTCTTCCAATAACTTTGTTGCAGCTGATAGCCGGCCATGCACAGCTCGCCACGCACGCCCACAGGGACGATGTTGCCATCTCTGTCGACGATCTTTGCATGCGCATGTGGCATCAAAGTGCCAACAGTCGTCAAGCGCCGATCGATACTGTCGTCCACGAACGCATTGAAGCAAGTTGGCGACGCCTCAGTCAGGCCATAGCTGCTCGTGAACTCAGTCATGCCAAAGTCATTGACGAGCAGCTCCATAAGATGGCGGGGCACTGGCGCACCAGCAATGATCCCGGTTCTCAGACGACTGCAGTCGAAGTCCGCGGGTCTCGGAAGACTGAATAGTGTGTCGAACATGGCAGGGACCCCGTGCAAAGCAGTCGCCTTCTCCGTGGTAATGGCCTCCAATACAGAGGGACCATCAAAGATCTCGGACGGATACACGATCTTGGCGCCATGTGTTATGCAGGCGAGCAAACCCAAGACTAGACCGAAGCAGTGGAACATTGGCGGAGGGCAGCAGAGGACATCTTCGTGCGTCAGACTCATGCGATCTCCGATGAATCGCGAGTTGTTGAGCAGACCAAAGTGCGTCAGCATTGCTGCTTTCGGGTGACCGGTCGACCCGCTTGTGAACTGCAAGTTGCAAGTCTCATAGGGACTGATGCCGCCTTGGATCACCTGCACGGGATCTTCTGGAAGCCTAGCACCGACTCGTATGGCATGCTGGTAGTGCAAGAAGTCTTCAAAAGCGCCGTCCAAAGTGATGACTTGCTGCAGGGCAGATAGAGATCCCGTGTTGTCTCTGAATTGCTTAAGCATTGACCGGTTGTCTTGACGTCCAATGAAGGGCGTTGCAAACAATATCTTGGATTCTGCCAGACCTGTCAGCCTTCCATCAAGACCGTATCGCCGCCAGCATTACCTGTATACTGCATGGCATATTCGGCTTCCGCAGTCGTGTACGTGTTGTTCAGAATGACGAGAATTGCCCCTATACGCATGCATGCAAAGAAGACCGATGCATACTCAGCACGATTTCCGGCCAAAATTGCGACTCGGTCTCCTGGTTGAATTCCTCTGGCATGCAGATATCTCGCGAGTTGGGAGCTATGGTCCTTCAGGTCGTAGTATGTCCATCTCTCGGAATTCCATGGAGTCACCACTGCCTCTCGATCTCCATACTTCGAACATTGTAAGTCGAGGAACTCTCCCAGCGATAGTGCTATCAAGGGCGGGTCTGAAGGACCGTGGAATATGGAGTCCTGTCTCTGGTGTTTAGAGATCTCCTGTACTGCTTGGGTCAACATGTCGTTGATTTGATGGCCACTGGAGTCGCTCGAATTCCGGATCTAGAAAATCAGATAACGCTGAATGTTCGCGAAGCCCTGATGGATCGACCCTAGACGAGCCAGCTTCAGTAAACGCATCAGCGACACCGGCTTTGAGGACAATGCGCACCGCCCTGAATCAAGCGAACTGCACGGATGCTCGCATCGCTGTACTTCCGCGTGGGCTCGGAACCGCCTTGTGTAGGCTATCGTGCCCATGGCGATCTTGTCTCGGGGCACTGTACGTGGGATACCTCGGCATGCAATGACGGACCTAGAAACGTCACAAACAGTTTCATCCAACACGCGGTAGCGTTGCATGTGAAGCAAATCCGAGGGGATCGCGTCGATCGGACATTCAATTGGCGTGACGGCCGCACTGCTGTCTTTACGACTAGCCTTGCGTCAACGGCTTGGATCCACGCACACCCCATTCCTGGGCTCCTCTGGCAGTTTTCTCGTATTCCGTGTTGAGGAACAATTGGCCTTCGAGTATCGACGGCCCGCCAGTCAAGCACCATCACACGGCTTATCTCGCCCGGTTCACTACTACCGGTCTGGTACGGCTGACGAATGGTCCTTCAGGAATCGACCCTGGGACGCCCATGACGTCGGAAGAGCGTCGATGGCAACATTGCTCGCGAATTTGCTCGCGAATTTCCTTCGGACGAGAGCTCGTCTCTCAGATCCAATGAAGTCAGTGGGGTTTTCTGAGGACTTGCCTGAGAACGCAGCTGGTACAACGATGGCATCTTTCGTGACGAGGGATGATCCACACGCTAACCCTAAGCCCGCAGCAAAATATTGATCGAGACCCTCCTTCAGGTCGAGACTTAATCATGCACTGCACTTGAGGTGGAGCACAGCAGAAGAACACTATTGCTAGGCTCGGATTTCTCTCTGAGTGATGGTCCCTCTTTTGCTCCCTTGAGCATCTCAACAAACAAAATTTCTCCCGGTGGGGTGAGCCAGCGACAGCTTGCGCTCAGCTGTGTGGCTGCGTTTGTTCCGCGCTAACCATCTCGCTACGGAAAATCAAGCACAGACTCAAACTCGGGAAGCCAAATTCGCTTAACGGGGAGCTGTGCATAGCGTGCGCCACAGCCAAGGCCTATCCGACTGGCATTCTACGGATAGATTATCAGATTGATAACTTTATGGAGACGTCCCACGTCAGTCTGCTTTTTGCAGATGAGTGGGTCTTAGCGTGCTGCCCACATGCCGATGCTTCGCCGATGGACGTGCGCTGTTGGCAAGACGTGCCGACACCAGGAGAATACCCGCTAGGGCAATCGTTCCGCACGCGCACTGTCTCATGACAGTACCGATCGCGGCCATATCGAATCGTGCGAGAAGCAGAACCGCGCATTCGCGATATGGCACGATGGACCAGGTCCGCGCGCTGCTGGATGCGTAGTAGAAGAGAGAACCGGTAGGTACAGGTGCTGCCGTTTGCCGGAAGAGAGGAGCTGGCTCCCGTTATCAGATCTTACCGTCTATCACACTGAATAGAACACTTGCTACCATAGGAAGCAATGGCGACTCCAACCACATACAGATGCAGACCCACAAACTTCCCGCGGCTGGACACTATCGAGCAGAACAACCAAACATCAGTAGCATCGAGGCAGACTCTACGAAGACAATGGACCTATCATACCAACCCAGCCGCTGCACCAAAGGGGAAGACTGCACTTTTACAATGCTACTCGCGCTTCATTGCCGACTTCACGGGCGAGTCAGAGATCAGCTTCCAGTTCTTGCTTCGCGAGCATGTCGACCGGACATCGAGCCCGAGTGCTGTAGAAGCGGAATTCGACGACCGAAGCCAACGGCAGCACGAGAACGATAAGAACTCAGAATGCTGCCTCGACGTGAAGGAAATAAATCAGAGCCAAGGTCCTTTTGGATTTGGTTTGGAATTATTAGCGGACCTGGAGCACATGGACACGCTCGACCATGCGCCTCAATTGGATTGCGTAAGTCCTCACGTAGTCTGGACAGCACAATGCAGAGACTGATACTCACGTCAGCCACTTGTTATTCAATACCATGCCACTCTCCTCACAGTTGTGGTGCACTACGACAAAGATCTGATTGATCAGGATTACATTGACGTGATCTTCCAAGAACTCATCAAACGACTATCGTTAACGGCACCTGAGGGCACAGAAGAACTTCGGCTGTCTGTGCTGAACCACCCACCTCAGTTGCATTCATCATCCACCAGCCAGGGCGAGGAGCAAGAGAAGCCCGCCGACTTACTTCATGTCGGATTCCAGCTATCCGCTGCGTCACACCCGACGCGGCTTGCCCTACACTTCTATGACGGACGTTCTGAAAACGCTGGCGAAGAAGCATTCACTTACGCAGAACTCGACAGTCTCACAACTGCGCTCGCGATCAAGCTCAGAAGACTCGCGCGAGCCTCCAGAATCGCGCCAGAGCAGCAAATCATCATCCCGGCGTACATGGCAGGGTGTATTGCGCTCTACGTATCATGGTTAGCTGTACTGAAGGCTGGTTACGCCTTCTGTCCTCTTCCAGTAGATGCGCCATCTGAGCAGCTGCGTGGCATAGTAGAAGAGGTTGGTGCGTCAGTGGTACTTTGCAACGGCCCTCAACTTGGCGGACGTCCATGGGATGCCTGGTACTGCGACGATGACGAGCTTGCGACTTGTTACGATGTCAACGAGTTTATCACGCGCTATCGCAAAGGCTCGCTTTCGCCTATGCTATCTAATGACACTCTACCACAGGTATCTCCCTCGGACCTGGCCTATGTAATGTACACAAGTGGATCAACTGGAAAGCCCAAAGGTGTCAAAATTCACCATTTGGCTGCTTCATGTTCGATCATCTCGCACACCAAATTTCTCCCGACATCTTTCATGCGGGACGGCTTCCGCTGGTTCCAGTTTGCGGCGCCCACATTTGATCCGTCAATCATGGAGATCTTCGTAACGTGGTGGACTGGAGGAACTTTATGCAGCACGCCGAGGGACCTCCTCTTGACGGACCCGGAATACGCTGTGAACAAGCTGGCAGCCACCGTCATGATGGCCACACCTAGCATGGCGAGCGCCCTAAGGCCAGACAGAATACCAACACTTCGTCATCTGTGGACCATGGGAGAGAAGCTGACCCCGAAGGTCATCGAGAACTTTTCTTCCGACTCACCTTTATGGTCATCAGAAACCAGTCATACTCCTCGCCTTCAGCGACACCGGCGACTACTCAATGCATATGGACCTACGGAAGGATCCATCAATTGCACTATCGTTTCCAGTTTCTCGGCCTTTGAGCGAGGTTCCATAATTGGCAAGCCCATAGACACCTGCTCTATCCTCATCATCGATCCCATGTCCAGGCAAACAAAGCCTGTGCCCATGGGCTTTGCAGGTGAACTCGCGATCGGTGGCCCCCAAGTCAGTCTAGGATACCTTAACAGGCCCGAACAGACTGCTGCTGTATTCGTGACTAGCTCAGAGTACGGTCGATTGTACCGGACGGGAGATCGGGCACGAGTCGTTAAGAACAGCAAAGGAGAACTAAGCGTCGAGTTCCTGGGCAGGATAACTGCTGATCAGGTGAAGCTCAGTGGCAGAAGAGTGGAGCTTGGCCAGATTGAGAATGCTGTTGCGGGCGTTCCGGGTATTGCACAAGTTGCAGCGATTGTGCACAGTCCTGGCTCTTCAGACCAAGGCAGCCAGCAAGTCCTCGCTTGTGTTGTGCCAGATCAGTCTGTGACGCATGAGGATCTGGTGGCAGATTGCCAGCGAGCTGCCGAAGTTGCTCTTGCACCATTCATGCGCCCCGCAATGTACGTGATGCTCGAAAATATGCCGCGCTCCAGGGCTGGTAAAACAGATCGCAAAGCTCTGGGCGTAATTGCAGGCGAGAGATGGGCTGCCAGAGCCGAGGCCCATAGGAAAGGCGATGAGCTTGACCATTCGACGAACAGTGCATCAGCCGATCCTATAATGAAGACCATTGTAACGATCTTGAGCGACATCAGTAACATCGCTGTTAAAGACATACTTCCTACCACGGAGCTGTTGTCCCTTGGGCTGGACAGTCTTCGAGCAGTCCGCTTTCTGCAAAAGCTGAGAGACTGTGGTTTTACTGGGTTGAACGTCGCAGACGTTTTGAGCAGTCGAACTCCAGAGGGTATCTCCAGTCGTGTTTCGACCGAAACTGGTGCTGACGCGATGTCCGAGTCACAGACCAATGAGTGGGATCAGAGATTTGCACAACACAGCTCCCGACACCTGGACTTATGTGCTCAACAACTCGATATTCCTCTCGATGAGCTAGAGACGGTCCTGCCAACCACTGCCACCCAGTCTGGCATGATCGCCAGCTTCTATCGAAGTCTGTCAAGGCAGGGAGGCTCGCCATCCAGAAAGAGCTATATCAATCACTCGATCTACCACGCAAGCCCAGGAGCCGATGTTTCCAAACTTGAGCAGGCTTGGCGCAGTGCTCTCTCTGGGCCACAGATCCTCCGAACCGTTTTCCTGCCCGTGGATGACGACCTGTCTCCTTTCGCACAATGCGTTCTCTCGCCGAAGTCTGACGCCTCTTCTTTGAGCATTCACAGATTCACGTGTTCAAATGCGAAAGCCTGGAACACAACAATATCAGAGGCACAGCAGGAGGCAGAATCTGCCATCACGCTGAACAGGCCACCTTTCCGTCTCTCGATCATACAAGGGCCCAAGCACTCAGCTTTTCTCTTGTCTTTGTTCCATGGCGTCTTCGACGGCGGTTCACTTGAACTCATATTGCAAGATGTCGAGACAGCATATTACGACAAACCACAACTCAATCGCACTGAGATCGGTGTCGCTGTCCACAAGCACTTCTCATCAGCCACGCAAGCGAGTGTGGATTACTGGCAAACTGAGTTCGGCAATCATGATCCAGTACCATTTCCCTGCGTTTCTGCTTCAAAGCCTGAGACACAGAATCAGGATGCGCAGGTTGAAGAGGTCATCGGCAAAGCCACAATGGAAAGTATCTCTGCCGCAGCAAAAGCTGCATCTGTGTCTCCCCTCTCCGTCCTGCACGCCGCATGGGCAGGTATCTTATTCTCATATACGGGAACGACTTCAGAAGTCTCGTTCGGCAGTGTACTTTCCGATCGCCTTGAGGATCAGCTCAGTATCTGCCACGCTCCAACGTTTACCGTCACGCCTGTCAAACTCGGCCATACGGATTTCACACAAAAGACTCTCGAGAATCTGCTCAAACAATTGACAAAGAAGAACGCCGCATCTCTACCTTACATACATGCCCCACTCAGCTCTCTGACTACTGCAGACAGCTCTCTGCCTTACGACACGCTGCTTGCCTTCCAAGCATTCGACACGAAAGGTGAAGATGGCTCGATCTGGCAGAAAGTCGAACATCCTGCAATGGCACATGACTTTGCGATCATGATTGAGGTTTGGCCGACCTTGAGCGGAGCTTTACGCTTCCGCGGTACTTATACTCATCAGCATCTCGATCGACAGGCTGCACGTGTCATGCTCAGTCAGTTTGACGAGCTCGTTACGGGTATCTGTGATGATGCTGCCAGAACTTTGTTGGACGTTCGTTGTAATCTGAGCCACCGACTGATGTCTGGCATCCCGGTCATCGAACACCCAAATCTGCCGCAGTCGCGGCTTCTCTTGCAGAGTCGATTCGAACAGCACGCAGCCACAACACCAGAGAAATCAGCTCTGATCTTCCGGAGTGCTATCGATCATCCGGAGAACGATATCGAATGGTCGTATGGCAAGCTCTCAAGGATGGCAACGGCTCTGGCTAAGATTCTCATAACAAAATTTGGCGCTGTCACCAATGAACCTGTAATGATCTGTATGGAGAAGTGCCCCGAGCTTTATGTTGCGGTACTCGCTGTACTCAAGGCTGGCGCTGGGTGGTGCCCAATCGACCCATACTCACCTCCGGCACGGCAGCACGCCATCATGGAGCGAACTGAAAGTCGAGTGCTTCTGCTTTCTGCAACTTCGTCCAAAGTTGAGAAATCTGCGATCCCAAACGGCGTGTCGACGCTCGAGATTGACCTTGATGCGATCGAAGCGGAATCTATTTCAGGTTCAAACAGTGAACTCAGTGTCACACACGATCCTTCCGGCCTTGCGTACCTGATTTTCACATCTGGTACTACTGGCCTGCCGAAGGGCGTTCCGATCTCTCATAAAGCTGCTGCGACTGCGATGAATGCACTAGCAGAAGCCGTGCCAACAGAAATATCAAGTGGCGGCCTTCGGTGCATGCAATTCTCTCAATACACCTTCGACGTCTTCGTGCAGGATCTCTTCTATACCTGGAGTGTCGGTGGCGTTGTCATTTCCAGCACCAGGCAACTCATGCTGCAGAACTTTGCAGACATAGCCAACGATCTCAGGGCCACGCATGCGCATTTGACTCCCGCTTTCTCTGCTACACTTTCTCGCAGCAATATCAAGACTCTGGAAGTCGTCACTATGATTGGTGAGAAGCTCACAGAAGCTGTTGCAGCTGACTGGGGCCGCGATATGCGAGCGTTCAATACTTATGGCCCAGCTGAAGTTACTGTGGTCTCAACACTGCGCCAATTTACTGGCCAAGCAGATACATATCACAGCTCCAATGTTGGCGTGCCACTGTCGTCAGTTGGGGCGTATGTCATCAACAATGGTCAACTTACCATGCGAGGCGCCATTGGAGAGCTCGCATTGACCGGTCCTCAACTGTCAACTGGGTACTGGAATATGCCAGATGTAAATGCGAAGAAGTTCGCATGGAACGAACGACTCCAGCAGCGGGTCTACCTCACTGGCGATCTTGTGCGCCACTTGGCCGATGGCACAATCAATTACGTTGGACGAGACGATGATCTCGTCAAGCTTGGTGGGCAAAGGGTCGAGCTCGGTGAGATTGCATTTGCACTCAAAGATGCTGACTCGCGAGTCGAGAGATTTGAGGTCCTACTGTGCAAGCGTAAAGCGGCTGAAATCAAATCAGTCGTTGCTTTCTTGGCTTGTCCTTCGATTGCTGATGCCGGTGACGAATACGAAGCCCTTCTTCACCCGCTTGCAAAGGATGTTGCAGCTAGCGCGAAGCAGTATGCAACTTCAGTGTTGCCGCCGTACATGATCCCTAGCAGCTTCGTCGTGGTCCCCAGGATTCCGACAACGGCATCAGCTAAAGTTGATCGTGCCAAATTGACGTCGATGTACCATTCCATCGACCTCAACGCATGGGAAGACAATACAGGTGCTTCCGCCACCACGACGGCGAAGGCGACGGACATACAGTGGCGTTCCGAGAACGAGCATGTGCTCCAAGTTATTGCACAAGTTCTGCGCATCCCCGCCGAAAGTCTACGCTCCAACAGTAGCCTCGCAGCTATTGGCATAGACTCAATCGGCGCCATCAAGCTGATTCCTAAGATCAACGCCCTCGGATATGGCCTATCTATCGTAGATGCATTCAAGTGTCGATCTTTGGACGACCTTTGCACCATTGCGAACGCCTCGAGACGCGCTGACTCGCCGTTGGCAACTGAGCAGCCAGCGCAGTACGTCGAGGCAGGCATTCTGCAAAGCTTTGACTCACGATACTACCGAGCAGTTGCGAAACGCCTTCAACAAGACGAGTTCACTGTCGTGCCCACCACTGTGCTGCAAGAAAACCTGCTTGCAGAGTCATTGAGAGATCCGCAAGCTTATTGGAGCAGTCATGTCTTCCGTCTCAATGAGAATGTTGATCTTGCTCGCCTACAGCGCGCATGGATCAAGGTCGCAAGGCAAACTGAGGCGCTACGCGCAGGATTCGTTCCCAAAGCTGAGCTTGGCGAAGAGTCGGACGAGAAGCGGAAGGACAATATTTCGTACTTGCAGCTCATTTATGATGAGCCGCAGTTCGACTGGAATGTCCATGAGATCTACAGCGACATTTCAGAAGCTGCGAGGAAGCGTGTCAAAGAGGTTGCTCAACAGAGACACGAACAGCTATTCCAGCAGCCACCTTGGGCAGTCGACATTTTTGTCCGAGGCGAGGAAAGAACGTTGCTGCTCACCATATCTCACATCATCTACGATGGACCATCTTTGGCATATCTGGAGAACGATGTCAAGGCTGCCTATGAACGTACCCTCAAGACTGCTTCGAGACCATCCTTGTCTGAGGCAATTTCGTCGAGTTCCGCTCTGGATGCAGACAGCAAGACAGCTATCGATTTCTGGAAGAACAGTCTCCGAGATTTCGAATCACCTACCGCGCAGAGCTTTGCAACTGATAACAAGTTGAATCATCGAATCAAGTTCCAAGGATGCAGTACACCTATGGAAATTCTCCGCAAGGTCGCGTGCGGACTCGGCCTCAATTCTGTTGTCACGATTTTCCGCACTGCATGGGCACTGCTCCTCTCCGATCTTCTTGAGAGCCCGCACGTCGTGTTTGCGGAGATCCTCTCGGATAGAGTTATGGATGGTAAGCTGGCCGAAGTTGTCGGACCCTTGATGTCAACTGTGCCCGTCGTTTTCAGGCGACAGGACACGGCTGCAGAGACGATGGTACAACAGGACAACTTCTCTAGATCAGCTTGGCCTCACCGAAACATTCGCCCGAGCACTATCAAATCGCTCCTGGGATGTGGTCCGAGCACGATGCTGTATCCTGCAGTTTTCGCTTTCCATCCCTCTGCAGCTCAGCAAGATGAAGAGCACCAGAGACTGTGGAAGCGTCTCGAAGACATCGCTAACATTGAGGTGGAGCACCCGCTCGCACTGAACGTTTGGCAAGGCGCCGATTCCACCCTGCAATTTGAGCTTGCCGTGGCGGATCATGTCCTGAGCGAAACTGAACATGACCTGCTACTGAGGCAGCTGGACTCCATGGTCGCTGTCCTCGCCGAGAACTCGCACTCGTCATTAGCTTCTGTGACAGATGGCTTCCCGGATGCTCTTCTTTCGCAAACCACATCCCGCAGGGATACTGGATGCCCTTCCACCAAGTCTGCGACATTCTACGTAGAGTACTGGGCTGCTCAGCATCCGGACTGGAAGGCAGCCGAAATTGTGACCACATTGGATCCTGACTGCACCGAGACGGAGTCATGGAATTATGCTGAATTGAATGCAGAAGCGAACCGCATCGCACGTTTCCTTCTTGGTCATATCAAAAAGCAGATGATCGGAATGTGCATCGGGCGAACGTTGATGTCGCTGGCTGTTCCACTTGGTATCCTGAAATCTGGAAATGCTTATCTACCAATTGATGAAGCCCTCCCAGCGGAGCGCAAAGAATTCCTGCTACAGGACAGCAATGCAGCATTCATTTTCACGACACCAGAACTCGTCAACGGAGTCCAGGTCCCACAAGCTTGCAAATTCGCTAATGTGGAGGACAAAGCATTTCTAGACGAGCTTGCAAAGCAGCCTGGCGACGATGTGCTTCATCGTTGTGGACTCCGGGACAATGCATACTTGCTCTACACATCTGGTAGCACCGGGAAACCCAAGGGTGTACTCGTCAGTCAAGAGAATCTGGCATCCTTTGTCGAGGCTCAGTCAGAATTCATTTGCGACGTCACCACGACCAGAGACTTAGCAGGCCGTGGCAAATATCTTGGCCTTGCGAGTCGCGCTTTCGATGTGCACATTGGCGAGATGTTCCTGGCGTGGCGGCACGGATTCGCGATTACGACTGGATTGAAGCCGATGCTACTGGATGACCTGGCCTTGTGCCTGTCTTCGCTCCACATCACGCATGCCAGTTTCGTGCCGTCTCTCTTGGATCAGACTGGGCTCGATCCAGAAGATGCGCCCGATCTTGTTTTCCTTGGCGTAGGCGGCGAGAAGATGTCTCCCAAGACGAAAAAGAAATGGGGATCATTGGCAAATGTGGGACTGATCAATGCCTATGGTCCAACAGAAGCCACCGTAGGGTGCTGCTCGGGCCGCCTGTATCCCAACTCCGACGCACGAGACATCGGTATGCCACTGGGAGACTCGGTCGGCCATGTTTTGATTCCCGGCACTGATAACTACGCTCTTCGTGGCATGCCTGGTGAGCTTTGCTTCACTGGCAGTCTGATCGCGAATGGGTATCTCAATCGTCCAGACGCGAAGGGGTTCGTTGAGGATTTCCGTGGACAGCGCATGTATCGCACTGGCGATATTGTTAAACTGAGACACGATGACCACATTCTTTTCTTGGGCAGAAAAGACGATCAAGTGAAGATCAGAGGTCAACGTGTGGAGCTTGGTGAAGTTGCCGAAGGAGTTCGCGAAGCCTCTGACCAGCCCATTGATACTGTAGCTCTTGTCGTCAGACATCCGGAGCTTTCTCGCGATCAGCTTGTCGCTTTCACGGCCGCGTCTGGTGCCGTGAAGCGCAAGGGCGACGAGACTCCACCTCAAATTGACGTGTCACAAGTACAAGGAGCCAACACGAAGCTGCGAGCCAACTGCCAAAAGTCTTTACCAGTTTACATGGTTCCTGACGTGATCGTGCCACTCGATTACATACCTCTTGCTCCGACGTCTGGCAAGGTCGACACCAAGACTCTCGTCAAGACGATCTCCGAAACGCCAATGAGCACTTTTGCTTCTGGCCACTGGAAAGCGAGTCAGAAGTCTGCAGTCGCGCGAGAGTTGACTGAGTCCGAAGAGCGAGTGTGGGAAATCATTGCCCCGGTGCTCAAAGACAAGCCATCCACAGTCACGCCAGCGACCACAATATTCGAGCTTGGTATCGACAGCTTGTCAGCAATCAGTGTATTCTCGCGGCTCCGCAAAGCTGGATATGAGTGCAGCGTGGCGATGGTGATGAGAAATCCGACCATCGAGGCATTGGCGCAGAGTCCGACCCGCGCTGTTGGCGAGGATATTGAGAAACGCAGCTTGATTCAGTCTCAGCTTGCAGATCTCGAGCAGAGTCTGTTGAACAGCGACGAGCTTGAAGTGGAGCGTGGTCACGTTGCGGCTATTCGCCCTTGCCTGCCGTTGCAAGAGGTACTACTTGGACAGAGCATGCATCAGAATGCCGATCAGGGCAAAGGCGGAGCATACATCAACCACATGGCTTTCAAGATCGATAGCAGCATTGACTTGAAGCGCCTGCAAAGTGCTTGGGAAGCACTGATTCGCGACAACGAGGTCCTCCGCACCTGTTTTCTGCACAAGAACGACTCATTTTACCAAGTTGTGCTCAAACCTGAAGCAACCCGCACAAATTGGAGAGAGATCGACTTCCCACCGACCAGTTCTCTCGAAGCCATGCAGCAGCAAGTCGGGGAAGACATAATCCGGAATGCCTGGACGCAGCCGCCTTTGCAAGTCAACCACTTGCGTGACCACGACAATACATTGTTGATATCGATCCATCACGCTATTTACGACGGACACAGCTTGTACCTGATGTTCCATGACTTGGAAGCCATCTATCACAACCAAGTCCGTGAGACTAGACTGTCATCTCAACCGCTGGTCGAACACATTGCGCAACAAGATCAAGCACGAGCTCGGACCCACTGGTCGACACTCCTTCGCGACTGGCAACATGCCAAATTACTCGGCGATATGGGCGGAAGCAACTCAATTCTACGAGAAGTTCAGCGTCATTTCAATGCAAGACTGTCCACCTTGGAGAATCAAATCACAGGCTCTTTGAGCTCCACGCTGTCCAGCGTTCTCCAGCTTGCATTTACAATTGCTCTCTCGCAGACGAAGCAGAGCATAGATATCATTTTTGGCAATGTCCTGTCTGGTCGCACGATTTCACTGGAGAACGCGGACAACATCATGGCGCCGTGCATAGCGACTATCCCCGCCCGCGTGACGTTCGCTAACGCCCAGGAGCAACAGCTCAGAGAGGTCTTGAGTACCCTGCAGAAAGACAATTCTGCATCACTGGAGTTCCAACACGTATCTCCAAGAGACATTCAGCGCTGGTTGAAAGCAGACAGGCCACTTTACGATTGCCTGTTTTCGTTCGTGCGCAGGCAGCAAGAGGCGGACTCAACAGAGCAGGCAAGAAGCCTGTTTCCGGATGTGACGCAAAATAGCATCACAGTTGACTACCCGCTTGCGATTGAGTTCACGGCCAACAGTGCAAAGGACTCGCTGACTGTTGGCCTTGGATACACAGCAGATATATTCACCTCCGAAGAAGCTTCCCGCGACTTCCTCGAGAGAGTTGAGTTCTTGGTCGAAGCGATCCTCTCGCGAAGCCACGAACCGCTGTCAACTTTTGGAGTGCCAACCACATCCGAATCTACCGGTGGCTCGGAACGAGATACCAATTCCATCGGCAGCACTGAGGAGAGTTCCTACACTCCTCTCGAGCTCAAGTTGAAAACCCTTCTCGTTGAATTCGCCAGCGTCGCAGAAAACCGGATTCGCAAGGACACGCCGTTCATTCATGTGGGCGTTGACTCCATTTCCGCGATCCGGTTTGCAAAGTTCCTGAGAACGAAAGGCTTCAAGAAGGTGTCCTCCGCCGACTTGATCAGAAACAACCGCGTGCGCACATTGGCCAAGTTCTTGGCATCCCAAGCCGAAGATGGAGAGCACCAGGGCCAGGACGACAGAGCCAGTGTCGAAAACGCAGCACAGAAACAAGGGGAACTGGTCAAGTCCACGCTGGTTGAGCATGGAATTCTCCCGTCTCCTGGCGACAATGAGAAACCATCGGCTGAGAAGAAAGACGACGCAATCGAAAGCTTCTACACATGCACCCCCCTCGTATCTGGTATGCTGACACAAAGTCTTGCTTCCGATGGCGCATATTACATGCATCATCACGCATTCCGCTGCCACGCAGGCGATGACACCGACCGCCTGAAGAAGGCTTGGGATCTTTGTATCGAGGACTGCGACGTGCTCCGTACGACGTTCCACTGGCTACCAGAGCTTCGCGACGTGGGGAGCCCATGGGTGGGCGTCGTCCACAAAAATGACAAAGGAAACCTGAAGAAACCAGACTGGAGGCAAGTCGAAGTCGATGACGCTCGTCAGTATTGGTTGTCGATGTCTTCTCAAAAGTCAGACTTCTCTCGTCGAATTGAAACTGGCGAGCCTCTAGCGAGTGTGACAGTTGTGCAAGAGAAGCTTTCTGACGACAACAACGCGAATGCGAAACGTTCACCGGTCATCATTCTCACTCTACACCACGCGATATACGACGGTATCAGTATCGGCATGCTCTTCCGACAGCTGGCCGCACGGTACATTGGGAACCAGATTACGCCATCCCTTACGCCCTACTACAAGGCCGCTCAAGCCATTGCCCGAGTCGCAAAGCCAGCAGTCAAATTCTGGGTCGAGCAAGTGAGAGAATACGAGGGCGCGCCAATCACCAATGATTCTGCATCAAGCGAGTTCCATCTTGCAGAACGAACGATCACTTCCGAGCCACGATCTTTGGAGTTGGCATCTTTGGGAGACGACATTTCTCTCAAGGACGTGCTCGTGGCAGCATTTGCCAAAGCACTCGCATGCCTGCACGGACGACGTGACGTCGCATTCGGACATGTCATGGCGGCGAGGACTGGTGTCGAAGTCTATGAGGAAGATGGATCAGGCGACACTGAGATCGTTGGCCCAATGTTCAATACCGTTCCCTTCCGCGTATCGATGAAAGACACCTTGCAGAGCAACCAGGAGCTCGTACAAGCTGTACGCGATGTGAACACCGGGTCTCTAGAGTATCAACACGCATCTCTAGCGGAAATTCAGAAGAGCTGGAGGAGCGACGACAACAGCAACATAGATGAAAGTGCTGCACTGATCGACAGTCTGTTCGTGTACACCAAAGTGGACGGGAGCGCTGATGGACCTAGTTTGCTCACCCTGGGCAAGCCGCTCGAGTCTGACACAGCTCCAGTGCCTTCCGAGTACCGCTTAAACTTTGAAGTCGAGCACCTTCCTGAGGGCGTAACAGCACGAGCACATGCCTCTATCCCCAAAGCAGAGCTCGAAACATTGCTTGATCACTTTCAATCTGCCGTGCAAGATATTCTCCAGAAGCCTGAGCGATACGCAACAGCATGTCCAGAACAGTTGCGAAGCCTGCCGCTCAAGCGTCAATCGACTGCTTCAAAGAGCGTTGGCTTGGTGTCCTTTGATAAGCTTGCAATTGAGCAATACGCAGACACGATCCGCAAAGCTATGGCAGAAGTCGCTCAAGTCTCGCCTGAAAGCATCACGCTCGAAGCAAGCATCTACTCTTTCGGCATCGATTCGATCGCAGGCATTCAGATCGCATCCCGATGTCGCAAGGCTGGTCTTCGAGTCAGCGTTGCGGACATACTCAGCGGCGGCACTCTGGGACGAATTTGCGAGATAGTGGCTAGCAAGCTTGACAAAGCCACCGACAGCTCGCAAGCAATGAGTTCTGCGGAGCTCGTCTCTCCCGAGCAGACCCAGGCCGTTTTGGCTCACATGACTCTTGACTCCAGCGATGTCGAAGAAATACTGCCGCTACTACCTGGTCAAGAGTACCATGTTCAAAGCTGGCTGCAATCAGGGAGAACGCTATACGAGACAGGATGGACTTTCTACTCGCGGACTTCTCTTGACGCGGACAAACTCCGCAAGTCGTGGAACAGACTCAGGCAACGCAACTCTGTCCTGAGAACCACTTTGGCAGCAATTGCAGACAACACCGTTTTGCAATTTGTGCTTCGAGATGGTGCGATTGAGGATGACAGATTCGAAGAGGTCACGAGCGATAACAACATGGTCGAAATCGTCAAGGAAAAGGCCCACGCAGAAGCACGTACTCCATCGGACCTCTTCTCGCCTCCCATCCGACTTCGCCTCGTCAAAGCAGCAGACGGCGACGCGGTCATGCTTTATGTGCATCACGCTCTCTACGATGCATGGAGCATGCCACGACTGATCACAGAGCTTGCGGACATCTACCAGGGCGGTGAGCCAGAACCCGCACCTTCCTTCTCCGCACTGGTTCGCCACACGATACAATCCCGTGATCCAAATGCAGAGAAGACATTCTGGCGAGAGACTCTCAGTGGAGCAGAAAAGGCAATCATTCCATCGGCTTCCAAGACGGCCGACGACGAGGACCGCAGCCAGAGCTTCTGTATGATCGAAAGCACGACGGCTCTTCTTGCGGACATCGAGCAGGTCTGCGCCAGTCATAGCATTTCACCGCAACATGTCATGCTCGTTGCGTTTGCTCGCGCCCTGGCCAACGTCACTGCGACCTCCAGCCCCATGTTCGGATTCTTCCAGCTCGGACGCAGTGCCGCATTCGATGGCATCGAGCACGTACTCGGACCAATGGTGAACACGCTTCCGTGGTGTGTACCAGAAGTGCTCAAACGGGATGTGCGCGATAGCATCCGAAAGATTCAGCAAATGCTCAGCGCACGTGTCGCCCACGAACAGAGTAGCCTGCGCACTGCTGTGCAAGCCGTTGATCCAGACGCTACTCAACTGCCATTCAATGCATACTTGAACGTCTTGTGGAACAAGAATATCCTCGGTGGATCTGGTTCTGCGAATGGAGAAGACAATCTCTTCCAACCTCTTGCGTTGGGTGTTCCCACCGACTATTCTTCACCACAGGCTCTGCCAGGATGTACAGCGGTAGACGCACTCGATGCGAGCTTTTTGCAGCCGCATCAAGTCTTCGTAGATGTTGGACCGGGGGACAAGGGCATCGTGTTCGGAGTGAGAGCAGATGCAGCGTTGATGAGTGTTGAAGGGATTCGTGATGTTGTTGGGAGTATTGAGAGAGAAGTCGTCGCTTGTGTGGAGGCATTGCGAAAATAGGGTTTGCAGCGCATTTTAGCATTGGGATGGATGAAGCATTTATGAAGGCGCTGGTGGCGTTTTAGATCCTCATTATCGGTACTTACTATATCCATGTTTTAGCACATTCATCTGATTGGAATTCCAGGCGGTATAGAATCATGGCTTGGCATGAGTGAAGTTGCGCCCCCCAGCAATACCGTTGGCGCTTAATCGCCCTCGTCAGACCGCATCCACTTCGGCAACGCGCCACGATTCCATTTTAAAGCCATCTATAATTACTGCGAGCACAGCAGCCCAGACAAGGCGGCATAAATGCAGAGGGCGATGCTCAATCACAGGAACGAAGTAGCCTCGAGGAAACATTGCTGTCCGGGAACCTGCTTTGCTCTGTGTTGCCCCTCTCCTTCGCCTAACATTCGCCCAGCATAACATGACGACAGTATCAGAATCAACTGAGACATGCCTCCTCCAAGCATGGTCTACACTCGACAAGACGGTTTCGACAGTACTCTGAACGATGCACACCTTTCCACCCGTTGTCCTCTACACGCCACGAAAAGTGATATTATGCCCAACGAAGCACTCTTTCCTCTTGGACGACTCGACAACCTCCCCCGCGAGCTCCTCATTGAGATTCTCCTCTACTGCGATCTCGTCTCACTCGCGACATTCCGTCGTGTCAATCGCCGAGCAACACAACTAGTCGATTCCATCTCCCAATACAGCTCCATCCTCAAGCGTTGCCCAGACATAATCAGCGCTATTCTCAGCATCCAAGCAGCTTCATACGATTGTCAGACATTATATCAAACCCTCTGCACGACAACATGTTCCAGCTGTGACCGCTTCGGCGACTACCTCTATCTCATCACCTGCAAAAGAGTCTGCTACGCCTGCTTCACCACGCGGACGGAATTCCTTCCTTTGGAAACCGGTCTCGCATCATGTCACTTCGCGGCGCATAATCCTCCTCAGCAGAACTCCGGCAAGACATTTCGCGACCATTTGCTCGAATCAAATATTCCAAATATTCTGAGCTTGCCTGGCCACTACGCTTCAATATGGCCCAAAGACCGGAGTAAAGTAGTGCGCAAGCGTGTCCGGCTTTTCGATCGCAGAGCCGTGATGAATGGAGACGCTACGAACGAGCTTCCGATGCTGGATAGGACGACTTGCGAGCCGAGGAGGTTTATGGCGATCATTTCGGCGCCGCGTTTGTGTGATCGGGGCCGGAAAGCAGATTGGGGATATTTGTGTCTTGCATGTAGAGATGGGCGAGACGCAAGGGACGGAGAGTCTAGGATGAGGATCAAGTATACAAGGAAGGAGATAATGGAGCACTTTGAGGCGATCGGAGATGTGAAGCCTGTGAAAGGTGTGGCTGGTAAATAGAACTACATGCATGTCAGGAGGCCAAGTTAGGAATGCAAAGATTCAATTTAACTCGCTACGAAAGATCGCTGATACCGCCGAACAACATCAATGCCTTCTGATTCGTACGATTCGTGTCGCCTACCTCCAATATCGACGGTGCTCTTAACGATGCATCTCGTCCGTCCTCGGCTTCACTGTGTGCGCTCTGCACATGTGATTAGCCGGTACGAGATATTGTTTGGTGACCGTGTTGCACGAGACGTTGGTTCCGGTACGGTTGCGGCACTGAATGAACCGCTCGGGCTTTTCGCAGCCACAAGTGTAGCGGCGCATTTTCTGGACGCATCGTGTGAGATGTAGAGGTGGTAGGTGGTCTTGACAGAGAAGGGTCTGAGGCAGTTGTTAGTGTTGAATTGCGCAGGAAATTGGTGCCTTTGGCTAGTAGAACCTACAGAGAGTTTGCGAGAAGCTCGGAGAGGTGCTATTGGGTATTGTCGATGGTTTGGCAGTGTAGGGTTGGTTTGAGGTCCGGTAGAGTGTGCTCGTTTGGGTTGGTTGGCCACTCTGACGATGAGTTCTTCGATGCTGAAGGGGCATGCTGGTTTTATGTCTCCAAAAACATCACGTAAACTGCATTCATGGCAGAATCCAAATGGTGTGTGCCCTTGGTGAAGCATGCGTGAAAGGTTTCGCACTGTGTCATAGCGGCTGTGGGCTGCTTCCACTCATGCAATGAGCTCAATCAGGGCTCGTCGTGCTATCCAGGCTGACTTGCCATATTGTCGACGACAGGACATACTCAATGTGGTGTTTGCGCGACAGTGGGTGGGCGCGCGTTTGTTTGCTGGGCCGCAGTCCGGGGCTTGGCTAGTGACCACCGAACAGTTCCGGGCGGAAGACTTTCGCTTGCCTGCACAGACGTCAACTTCTTTTCATTGCCGGGCAGCAATCTAGACAGCAGAGAGCATCTGGCTGGTCCGTCTACAGCCTCGCCTGATATACAGCAGCCCGCGACAGGCGCCATCGCGAACCCTCTCGTTGCGAAGCAGCTGCCTCCGACATCTTGTGTTGGCCGGAGAGCTCTACTTACCATGGATGGCGCTCACCTCAAGAACCACCACGTGCGTCTCCTCGCCTGCTCGGTCGATGAAGACACTAGCACCGATAGTGACTATCGCTTCCTGCTCGACGAGAAACACGTCAAATATGTTACGACTGCGGCAGGCGTCTTTTCGGATCGCCCTCTCACAGATCGGACCTTTGCGCCTACTCTTATCGGCGAGCTCTTGCCGCCCTTTCCACCCGGCGACTGGAACAGCGGACACGTAGCCAAAGATCCCGAGACGGCCGAAGTGTATTTCGCCAAACTCGAGACGATCGAACTCCCAAAGGTTGAAAACATCTGGCATCCCATTCAGCTCAACGAAGTGGACTTCACTGAACAAGACGATCTCAACCAGAGAGTCCGAATTTGCACTAGCCCCACCATCAACAATGGCGAGCCCGTCATCGCGAAGCAGAAGTGCTCGAACGCCGAATTGGAAGAGGAGATGGAGCTGTTGCAGCGGAAGCTGGAAGAAGGTGATCAGACTGCCACCTACTTTGAGATGGAGGAAGGCACTTCGGTCGGTTGAGACGTTCCTTCCAGATCGTAAGTGGTCTATGCTCTAGCGGTATGTACACGTACCAGTACAGTGTTTCTTATCTTAGCATTTTCATGTCGCTCTCGATACCCTCCATTGCTGAGCTCATCTTATCGCGAGGCATAATTTCGCGCACTCAATGCCCGCCTAGCGAAGTCTCTCATTTCGTGGGAGGCTTTGTTCCCCTCTTCTCTCCCGAATCATGATTCCATCCAGCACGTTCATAGGTCTCTGCATTCTTTTTCTCAGAAGCCTGTCCAATTCACCTCTTCAACCAAACATGCTCGCGCCTCCACTTTCAATCGCATCAATCTCGGCCTGGCTCCACGCTGTCCGGTGGAATCTCTTTGGCAAATCGTTCCTATCCGCGAATTCACCTTGGCCGACTTTGATCGGCCCCAGTTCCTTCGCGCTCTTGCCTCCAATTGCTCCAAAGGGATTCAGCGGCGCCGCCGCGGAGCCTGAAGACGGCGCATTGGGCTTCTGCTGGCCGCCTTTGAGAGGTCCGTGTTGAATCGCTTGTTGTCGGTAGTTGGCGAATGATGAGGGGAGATCGTGGGATGGAGACTCGGGGTGTGGCTTTGGGGTGTGGTCGACTTCTGTGAAATAGAACTTGAGGTCAGCGATTTGTCGATCACTATGGCGAGTATTTGCGAGAGAATGACGTACGCTTGGGGATTGATCGCTTGCCCAAGAAGCGGATCATGGGCTGGCGGTGTTGGAAGAGCCGCCGTGTGGCCTGCATTGTGCGGTTCTGTGTGCGTGGATGTGGTTTGCGACGAGGTGTAGGAAGTGTCGACGGTGGTCGGGGATCCGATATGCTCCGTCGGGCAGTTTACGGCGTGTCGGTTAAGGTTTGCGGTATGGAGGAGGAATCTGCAGTAGTCCAAATGGGAGTCGAGGGAGGGTGCAGGTCGACGAAGCTGCGTGTTGGTTGGTATGGGCGTGAGAGAGTGCGAGGACGTGCGTGGAAGGTGAGAGTGGAGGTGGGATGTGCTTTGTAGAACTAGTTCATGTCGGTGATTGTCGGGAGTCGACAGGCGTCCATGCGCACATGTGGAGTCCCCGGCGAAGCTTGCCCAAATCTGGCAACACGACGCGCGCGGCACATCATCGTCCTCTTCACATGCGACGAATCAAACTTTCTCGCCAGCAATTCGGCTCCTCGGATTTTGTGGGCATCCTCTCGAGTGAATGTCAAGCAGCTTGCACAATTGCCAGACACCTGCTTCGACAACCCAATTCCGGCGGCGGCTGCGGCACTCTGACCAGCACGTCGGCATTGATCAAAACCGCAGTCTGTTCCGCCCGCTCTCACGCCATTGTGCCATCGCATCATCACTAAACATCCCCACCGTGTCGTGCGAATCCCTTCGCCCATATCGACACCATATCTCCGAAATCGGGCTTTGCAGCAACCACCGGGTCATCCTCGACACATCACCACCATCATGCGGGAGTACTTGCTTTATTCGCAAATTCCGGCCGCGCGAGAGGAGCAGGTCTTAAGCATCCTGGCCGCAATTTCAAGTAATCAACCCACGCCCATCAACGAGCAGATTTTGCTGTATGCCCAGCTGAAGGCCCAAGAGGCTGCCGTTTCTAAGAGGGTATGCTATCCAAAGGAGTGGCTTTCATCGTCTGAGACTAACATGCTTCTTGCAGCAACCGCAGCCCAAGACTACTGTCACGCAACCTTTGAGCTACCACAGACTCGTACGTGGATTCAATGTCGATGGTGATACTGCAACAGATGTACAACCATGGACTTTTCGAGCCGAGTCGGGTAAGTTGCAATTTCTACCCTTCTTCACTATCGATCGACACTCGAGTCCCGTCGTCCGGTCTCTCCACAAGGTGACCGTTCCGCTAACAAACAACCCCACAGTCCCTGATACCGGCATAACAACTTATATCTCCCGCAACACAACTTCTCAACTTGCAACTCCAGAGCAACTCTCCCTCTTCAAGCAACCCCAATCCTACCATCTCAAGCGCCAATATGTTCAATCCGGCTTCCGATTCGTTCATCACAACCTCATCATCAAAGTCATCCGCTTCTACTCCAATCCACCAGAGACTGCAACGCCACCGCAAGATCCTCTCGCAGAGACCTCACCTCCCAGGACACCCAGCCAACTAAAACTCATCGACGCAAGTGGAAGTCTCATCATCGAGGTTTCAATCTGCGTAGAAGATCCAACCAACAGCTCGCTGACGGAAGCGGCCTTGGCGGAATTGATGCGATTCAAGTCGACGCTCGATGGAGCCATCGATCTGATCGCGCCGGATCGATTGCTGTTGGATACGAGAGTTAAGGGCAACCCAATGGGTATCGCGTCGGGTGCATGAAGAATAGGATAAAACGAGATCCTTACTCTGATGAGACCATCCATCGTGGCCCGAGCCACATTCATGAAGAGGAGAACGCGCCACCATGGAATCACTGTCCTTGAAGCATCTGCTGCGGCAAGTAAACTTATCTACCACGCTCTCGAGGAGGCAGAAGCAGGAGCCATGAGAAGTTGTGACATAAGTCAGACACATGGCGCAAGGGGTGGCAGTCGCCCCGCGTTGGTGCATGCCGACAAGCGGCTCCGGGGCCGGCAGGTTGCCGACCACGAAACCTGATTAGGAGCATTCAGGGAGACAGACAGTCCAAACAAGCTGGACCGAATATCATTGTAGTGCTTGCAAATGCAGGAAAGTATCCGAGAAGAAAAGAAGCAATTGATTGATTGATCGATTGATTCCATTTTTAGACTCCACGACTGTGCCATGCTGCCCGGGTATCGTGCTGTTGGTCCCCAATAATCCCCACTCCTCGGTGAAAGAACATCCTCACGGATAATAACACAGACTGATCGAATCGTAAGCAAAAAACTCCGGACCGAATACACGTACAACCACTTCACCAGCTTCCCATGCGCCGTCCTCAAGAATTCTGATATTCCGTTCTCAAAACCTCCAGCCTTCTCGCCCGTAGCCGAGACTGCTCCGTCAGATATCTCGTCCTCGCGTAATCGAGCATCAAATCCACGCTGAGCGCCCTTCCCCTCGTTCGCCATAAAATATCATTCTCTTCGCCGCAATAGAATACGGCGTCGCGAGGGACCTAATCTTGTGCTGGTTACTTCTTGGCACTGCTGCCAATGGGATCCACCGTAGCCTCTGCATTCTCCTTGTTCTGCTCCGGCTCATCCCAGTTGCTGCTTCGACGACTCAGGTCCAGCGTTCCGGCTGCGCTGCTTTGGCGCAGAAGACTGGGAGTATGAGCTTGACCGCCGATGCTGCCCGGGATACTACCATTTCGGACATGATGACGATCAGACTCATTGTTCAGGGCTCCTTTCGTATCGACACTTCTCACACTGGCGACGTCGTGTATGCTCTTGGCATCGTACTGCGAACGCGCATCCATGCCGCTGATCGAGCGTGCGTCGTCTTTGATGTTCGTGATGGAGCGCAGAGACTTGGCGTCACCGGGTCGGTTGTAGTAGGAGTTGCGCTCAGACTGTAAAGCGGATGTGTGCGTGCCTGGCAGTTCCCGAATGAGACCCGACGAAGAATATACGCTAGCGCGCTCCGCACTGGCTGATCCAGGCAGGCCACCGATCGATTGACGAGATGGGTCTTGTCCACTGCTCAGCACACTCAGTGGCAGCGACTCGCGGCTACCTCCAAATGTCGATCCAGGGGCTAGAGCGCGCACTGATGCGTCAGTGTCCATGCTTCTCCGCCGTCGCTTGCTCGACGATGCCAAGGTCAGGATGCTGGCATTGTCCGAGAGCATGTTATTTGCGGTGGCCGAACTGTAAGTCGCAGGCGTGTTTGCGACCGAGGCGGCGGTAGCATCGGCGTGCAAGTGTCGCGGAATTGCGGACGCAGTCATGGCCGCAGATGGTGCTGGCGACACTGGGTATTGATGCGAAAAGTGGCTGCCATTAGGTTGACTTTGACTATTGTAGTGTGCATGCTGCGAGGAATTGTGGTGTCCAGCGGCATTTGACATTGATTGGATAGTAGTCAAGGTAGTCGCCAGAGAGTGATCGCTGTGGTTTGGCGAGCTGAAGGTACTATTCGCACCCGCCGTACTCAGTGCGCCCGCACCCGTGGAGGTCGTTACCGCTCTGCTGTGCCCGGCATCGCTGTTCACTGTTTCTGGGTTTGTTGCCAGCGTTGGAGCTCCACTCTTGTTGCCGTGGCCGTTGTGCCCATCATCCTCGTGCACTGAGCTTCCTGGGAGCGACGAGAATGACGTGCTCTCATAGTGCTCTCGTCCCGATGGGCTCAGCGAAGGTTGGCTCTCTTGGTGCGGCTGGTGAAAATGCCCCGACTGCGGATACGGGTTGTTCTTGCTTGAAGATGTGTTGTTCTTCTTGTGCTTGAGGACATTGCCTCCACTACCCTTCTTGCCATTCTCTTCCTTCTTTTGGTCCCCGTGTTTGAAATTGGTCAGGCGTTTGACGAAATTGGCGAATGGACGGCGCTTGTTGGGACGCTCTACGAGGAATGTGTCAGCGGTGGGTTTCCGGATGTGGAATGCCATGCTACAGAGCATAATGCATGCGCATTCGTGTCAGAGGGGAGAGTAGCGCTTACCAGGCGGCCTGCTGTCAACTTCGGCGGTGGCCATGCTACTCTGAGGGCACGGCGTCTGCCGGGGGTGTTGGCTGCGCTGTCCCGTGTGGGAAGGAGGAAGCCTGCTGCGCAGCGGGGATGATCGGAGTCGAGCGGAAGGAGACAGGTGGTCGCTTGGCAGAATGAAGCTGGCGATGCTGTGGACGAGGCGGGGAGATGCTGGCGAGCAGGTGCGGCGATGCTCTGGATCAGAAAGCTCGAGCTGTCTGAACCCTTCGCGAGCTCCCTGCTGCTCGTCTCCTGAGGATTAATTGGACACAACACGTCGTTTCGTTCGCTGTGGGCGAGATGGGGGGCGGCAAGCGGGGCGGAGTGGTGGTGGTGCGTGTTAGCAGAGGCAGCAGTGGGCGGAGAGCGGACAATGGGTTGGTGGGAGGGCAGCGGCCTGGACGCGCTGGTTAAAGAGCACAGATGGAGCACCCGCCATCTGCAAGCAAACTCCCTGCAGAAATCTGATGTCACGCTCCACGTGCTTGTGTTTCAGGCTAGAAAGCGCGAGACCCTCCTTAATTTGACTGCACCTCATCGTCGTCGCGACACACTGCCACCGCCGTGTACTGCCCTGTTTGCACCCTCTGGCACCTGGATCGCCGCCCATCGTAATCATCAGTCGTGGCTTCTGGCGCTTTCGAAGCAGGACAGCATCTTAGCGAACATCATCATGCTACCCTCCACGTGCCACCTTCCGACCAGGACGCGCCATCCGACGCCATGATCGGGCTGCCCGTGCCACCGAGGCGTGATCTTCAGCATGGAGAGCCCGCAACCCCTGGACCGCCTCGTATTTTGCCATTGAGTGCGGAAGCCATCTCTCAAATCCACTCCTCCAAGCACATTACCACACTGCAAGGCGTGGTCTGCTCTCTGCTCGAGAACAGTCTCGATGCCGGCGCAGACAAGGTCAGCATTTCCGTCGATTGGACGCGCGGCAACTGCTCGGTCGAGGACAATGGCAGCGGCATTCCGTCAGCAGAGTTTCTCGAGAATGGCGGTCTGGGCAGGATGCACTGCACTTCGAAATGGTCTGCTTCTCGTCAGCAGAATGACCACCCGCATGGATCTACTGGCACTTTTCTGGCAGGGCTCGCAGCTATGTCGTTGCTGGAGATCAGCTCGCTGCCCGAGAGGGCCACGATGTCGGGCACACTGACCATGCACCACGGCAAAGTTATCACTCGCCAAGTGAGAGCTGCAGATACGAGTCTGCTCGCCACGATCCACCAAAGTCATGGCACGAGTGTTTCAGTTTGTGACTTGTTTGGAAACATGCCTGTGCGAGTGAAGCAACGTGCGCTGGCCGCGGGCTCTGGCAATGATCACGAGAAGGCTTGGCACGACTTGAAGCGCGATATAGCTGCTCTTTTGCTTGCATGGCCTAGACCATGTTCTGTCAAGGTACGAGAGACCGACGCAGAAGCGCACAGGGTCACGTTGAATAGCGGTAGTGCTGCTAGCCTCACCAAACGAGGCCTCGGCCAGTTGGAAGGTAAGTCCGTTTCACACGATTTGAGAGATACTCTGCCGGTCATTTTCCAAGCTTCACTTGCGCCTACGGAATCGCGCAGCAGATGGGTACCACTTTCTGCATCTACAAGTGTGGTGTCTTTACGTGGAATGATCTGTCTCGAGCCGTCGCCAAATAAGCAATGCCAATTCATCGCTATTGGTGTCTTCCCGTGCGCTCGTAACGACGCCCACCACGATTTGTACCACGCAGTCAACAGGCTTTTCGCAAACAGCAGCTTCGGCGCATCGGAAGACGGCCTTCGGCATGCCAATACTTCACCTAGACCAAACACAGCCCCCCGGAAAAGCCACGGAGAGAGAGCACAGAAGAGTCTCGATAGACAAGCCATGTATGTCCTCCAGCTTAGCTTCCGCGAAGCCAGCCGCGCCATGGATGCAGACGCTGTGGCCATGAGCGAAGCGACTATGAAGTGTCTCATGGACATTCTCGAAGCCGCAGTCCATGCGTGGCTCGAAAGCAATCTTTTCCGTCCTCGAAAGCGCAGAGAACGTAGAGATGACCGCGTTCGACTATCGACAGCAGCAGCACGGACAGCTCCACGAACAGAGTCCGGACTCCCGATTCGGCGCCCTTCGACTGCGCAGTTCTCCGCCAGAGGCTCAGGACCAGCAGACCTGGGTGAAGACGCTATCAAAAAGTATGGACGCGTTATTGATTTGTCCACTGAGCTGCATGTCACTGGGCATAGGCCTGATCGCCTTTCAATTGAAGAAGATGCTCGGCGTAATCTGACTCGCCTCCGAGCAGGCCCATCGCGAAACAAACACCATGCCGATGCCGTAAATGCGAAGCCTCGCTCCGAAGCCAGAGACAGCTCTTTACGCACTCAGCCTGACACTTCCGAGATTCATGGATCGAGCCCTTCAACGCCCTTGGTCAGCAGAATTCGTGCGCCACCACTTCGAGTAGGAGATCTGAATTCGAAAAAGCCAGTCTCATGCACATACGACTCCGAGGCCCCTTCAAGCGACAACTTTGGTAAGATTGACGAGGAAGAGCTTTTGCGAGCGGAGCAGGCGTGGCAGAGCCAGAGTCGCCACCCTTCGCCACCAGGAGAGAACATCACAACCTGGGCTGACCCTGTCAGCGGGCATATCTTCAGGGTAAATTCGCATACTGGCGTAGTGCTACCCACCGATAACAATGCGACTGGCTCGATCAATCGCGACACAGTCAACCCACGACATCACGCGGCCATCAACACCTCGGTGTCTTCAGCTGGCAAGCCGATTAGTTTATCTCGTCGCAGCGCTCTCGCAAAGGACAGGCCAGCAACAGCGTCGAGCGCTACAGAGGCCTGGCTTCCTGGCTTCTTGAGGGAATGGAACAACCCAGTATTTGCCAAGAAAGACGAGGAATCTATACCCACTGCGTCACTGTTTGGTCCTGGTCTCGTCGAACAACTCGAGGAAGAGCTAAGACCTTGCGCTGGTGACAAATACCGTGAAATATTCGCACGACATTCTGCGGAGCGCAGTGGAGGCACGACCTTATCTCGATCCGCTCTGCAACAGTTCGAAGTGATCAGCCAGGTCGATCAAAAGTTTATCTTGGTCAGAATGCCGTCGCGCGATTCTGAGCGTTGTGCAGAGCATGAGACGGACTCAGGCTCCACGTTAGTCCTTGTTGACCAACATGCTGCTTCTGAGCGCATCATTCTCGAGGACCTCATGTCAGAGATGATGGGATCGTCGATAAGTGACAACGACAACCAGCCGGGCGTCTCGATCAGATCTACTTTCCTACAACAAGACACTACTCGCGGCAAATCTCTAGTCTTCGAAATCTCGACTCGCGAACAGGAGCTGTTCACTCACTACCGTGCTCACTTCCAAAGCTGGGGTATAGCATACAACCTGCCGGCGCCCGCCCTCACAAGCAGTCTCGAATTTCACAGCTACTCCGGAGACTCATCGTATCGCCTCATTTTGACTCATTTACCCACCGCCATAGCCGAACGCTGCTCCAGTTCTCCAGCCCTCGCCATCGAGCTTCTCCGAACCGAAATCTGGTCTTTCGTCGACGGTGCACGGAAACCTGTCCCACCAACGATCACCCGAACTACTTCAGATAATGAAGGAGCAAATGGCCAACCACCTTGGATCTCCCTCCTCCCACACATTCCAACCAAAATGCTCAACATGCTCCACTCCCGTGCGTGCCGCAGCGCCATCATGTTCAATGATGTTTTGACCAAAGATGAATGTACGATCTTGATGAAAAAGCTGGCGACATGTACATTTCCGTTCGTGTGTGCTCATGGGAGAGTAGGCATGGTTCCCGTCATGGATTTGGGAAGGAGCGGTGGGCCGGAGGGATTAGGTGGCATCGCCGTGCAGGCGACGGGCAAAACTTCAAATGGCGGAGATAATGGGACGCAGACTAGGAGAGAAGATCTTGTCGAAATGACCAGATTGAAAGAGTTTATGCACGACACAAGGAGGGTGCAGCAGAGTAGAACTGGTGTAGAGGACGCGGAGGACGAGGACGTGGAGATGTCCGAAGCGAGTCCGCACAAGTTTGATTGAGGCGAGAACTGTTAGTGTACAATGATTCGGCAATCGCACCAAGATGATTTTCTCATTTCTGCAATGCCTTGCTCGATCTTGCCTGGGGTTTCAGGGTCTATCTATGCTCCAATGTCTGAGTACTTCAGCTCTTGCAGCGCAGTGCCCGCTTGAATCGCCCATGCAAGCTTCCTGTCTGCTGTCTGCTGTTTTTTTTTCCTGTTCGCTACTTTCCGAGGCTTCTGATGCTGCAGCTTTATCGTCGAGCGTCAAGAACAGCATATGCCTCGCCCATTGAAAATTTGCTTCAAACCCGAAGTCTGCGACGCGCACTAAGACATGTCGCGTGCGTTCGGATATTCCTGATACGGCTCAGATACGGGATCTGGATTCAGTCCGTTGATGAGAGCCAATCGGTCGTGATCCATGAAAGTTGGAAGAGAGGAGTGATGAAGATGAGTATCAGAGCGATGCTCTTCGCGATATGGCTCGCGGTGCTGAACTGTGTCGTGACGGTCCTCCCATCGAGAGTCAGAGTCGTATGAAGGTGATTTGTTGCTGCTGCTCTCGATGAGTGCCAAGCGATCCTTATGAACTGGCATCGTGAACCACTCCGGTTGTGAGTGGCGGGGCTTAGAATAGTCGTAGTTTTCGTGTCGTGTTGATGGCATTGCGGTATAATAATGATTGTCGTGGTCAGATGAGTCAGAAGGTCTGTGGCGACTTGTCAGTGTCCGATCCCTTCACAAACTCGGAAAGACAATAGCATTTTCTATGAATCGACGCCGAGTCCATGTATTTAGTACTCACATATCGCGGTCATGTCTCAGCTGCTCTGGCAGTGCCGATGTACGACCTCCTCTCTGTTGACCACGAAAATGGCCGGCTGCCGGTTGTTGTCGAGGATCTTGCGACTGCGCCTCCTAGATGAAATCAGAAGCTCCCCTCCGGCGGCGGACCTTTTCTGGGAATAAATCGCCTCCGCCTGCGGCCGTTGTAAGCTTGTTGGCGAAGAGATCCTGGCGCTCTTTGCTCGCGCCGAGGAATGAGACTTCGTTCTTCGCCCCTGCGCCCTTAATGCTGAACCCTGTGCTTGGCTCTGCATTGAGTCGGCCTGCTTGAGAACTTCCGATTCGTGCGAACAGGTCTCGTGGCTTGTCTTCGCGATCTGATCGACCTGGTCGGCTGTCGTAAGCACTAGCGTCTTTGCCGGCACTGATGTGGAAACCGCGGACAGCAGCCACTGCAACATTCGGATTGATCGCCTTGTTGTTGCGGGAGCTACTGCCAGCGGAGACATACTCACCTGATGCTGCCTTCTTTGGGAAAAGGTCGACCGGAGACTTGCTTCTGTTGTTGCCGTTGAGGACCGAGGCTTTCTTACCAGGGAATAGCTCTGCCTTCATGTTCTGCTTTGCAAGGCGATTCTCGTCTTCTGACCGTCGGCGCGGTGCAGGCGGCGATCGCCTACGTGCAGTCTGACGATACGGCTGGTCGTCGCTGAACCCGAACCTACCATCCCCGTCGCGCGTCGGTGATCTGCTTCTTGATCGATCCTTCAGTCTGCCGCTCGATCTATTGGCAAATAGATCCGCTTCCTTTCGTGGGCGCCTGCCGGACTCTCGGTTCGCGAAAAGGTCTTCTTCAGAACGAATGCTTGGCCGCCGCGCTGGCCCATCCGGAGGTCTTCTGGCAGCCAGCGATGTTGGATCGTCATCGTAGAGATTCACGTCGAACGGCTTCTCCGCAGTCGGGCTACGCGTGCCTCGCGATCGCTCACGTCTCCCATAACCTCCCCTACCACGTCCACGTCCTCGGCCTCTGCCACGACCTCTGCTGAACTTGGTTTCCGGATCATGTTCAGGGTGGTGGAGATAGTATGCGCTCTGAGCCGCGGCGTTCTTCACTTTCTGATCGGAGACCAGGGCTTGCCGTATGCTCAATTCCACCTCGGGATGTGTGATCGGGGCTTTGGCTGGCCGCAGTTCGAGTGGATCCTCCACGATCGATTCTGAAGCAGCTAGTGTGCGAAGCGCTTCTTGAGCAGCTTCTGCTGTGCTGTAAATGAGGTTCGCGCTGTTGTCATTTACCCACTCCACTCTCCGGAATGCGTCGCTTTTGAAGTGATCTCGTGCAAAGTTCTCGACGTCCTGCGTGTTCATGTTCGACAGCCCGTCAATATGAACCTTGGTCGCGGCGATCTCTGTCTGGGAGAATTCGCCGTCTTCTATGCTGTCGATACCGTTCATTTGCTCGTTCTCGGTTTCTAGAGCCATTGATGGGCGCTGGGTCATATCGTTAGTCTCACGTGCTCATTGCTTGCTCTTTTGCGGCGACGCACCGCATCCAGTTCTGCGGCCGCCCTCTGCATTGCTGTCAATTCCGGATCGACCTCGGCGTCCATGTCGACATCCATCTCGAAATCCATGGTGTCGTCGGTCGCCATGGTGCGGTGGGCCGCCTCCACGTCGGCGGAGTAAGGCGACAGTGCGCGCGTCTTCAATGCGATCGGTGGTGTGGAATTTGTTGGAGGTCGAAAAGGGATTCGCGCGCCGTCAGCAGGAACACGCGGCTGGACTCCGTCGCTGTCGTCGCAATGTTGGAAATGCAGTGCTGCTTGTCGCGACAGTCGTGAAGAAGTGGGAGATTGGCGACAGGGTGAATGTGTCGTTCTCCAGTTGGTCGACGCGTTTGATGTCACAAGTAGTGTACTCTGCTTGCTGTCGTGAGCGTGGAGGTGAAGGCGCTTCAGCTGCCGATGAAGTAATGTGAGCCTGAACCCTAGTTATCGGTTACCGGCCCGAGCCCCAAGATCTATGCATGTGCAGCTCGTGCGTGCCAGTTTCGTGTCACAACATCAGTCATCATTGAAGATCGGAGAAATCCGCGAGCAGAGTCGCATGTGGTTGCTATTGCGCGTGGCAACTGATGGCTGTCGTCATTTCTTGTACTATTGCCCCATTCAGCGCGTGCCAGGAACCACTACCGCAGTCGCGGCGACATAGCTCGTGAGGAGGAGGGCCCTCCCATCGAGTATGAGCTCTCAAACAGAACTGAGGAGAAAAAGTCATTGAGAAGCGACTAAACATACTTAGTGCAAGCTCGCCACCGCCTGAAGTCTGTGACATTGATGAACTACTGGACAAGCACAAAGGTGAGATGATCAAGGCATGTGGCCAGCTCGTCGAGATAGAGAGCAAGGGCGAAGCGTCGTAGCGCGCCAGAGACGGCAAAGGTTTGCGGCATACCCAGAAGGAAGTGGTGTCTTGTCATCGCGTCCGAAGGCTAGAAGATTGCCGCAAGTCGACGCTCGACGGTCACGCTCCAGATCTCCGGCCAGCTGAAGAAGACCTCGTTGTTCTTGATGGTCGAATACTCGACCAAATGCTGACCGAGATGTGCGAACTGCTTGCAACCCTCTCGAGCAGAACATTCAGGCCTGTGGCCGAGACATCTCCATAGCCCTCGAACACGACCAGAGCAAGGAGAACGCAGATCAGGACGTAGACATGTGTAGCGGCGGGTGAGAAGATCATACGGTTGCAGGGAAGTACAGTACGCACTTGAGCATTCAGCAACACAGGATCCACCAACGGGCACTACATGGTTCAGGTGGCGGAGGAGATTGTCGCCAGATAGACTTTGACCGTGCGTGGCGGACATAGCGGTGCAGCGAGGGTTGCTCACATAGAGTTGATCCGATGTGGAGGGGATGTCGAGGACGACAGACCCCACGCATGTCAGGTGCCATGGGGCCGGGAGAGAGCACCGATGCGAGTATCTTGATGCGGAGTAGCAATCATATCGATTTTGTTGCATGTCAATGTACAGAGGTGTATGGATGTCGCAGCAACATTGCATGCACTGACCACTTGCACGTCGCTAATTCATGACGCGCTCTTCACGAGCTGCATCGACGGGCCGAAATTCCGTTACAGTGCTGATGTTCCCACTTCTATCTACATTGTACAGTGTGACAGTCGAGATACCATCAAGTTAGCTGAACTGCGAACAGGATCAGCATCGCCAGGATCTAGAAATGGCCCAAAATCTGCGGCCGCAATCGTCCTTGGCGACTTTCTCAGCAGCTGTCCGCTGCTGCAGCCGAGGACATTCAACCACCACGGCACCATATGCAACAGCCATTGGGCAGAGAATACAAAATGAGCGCATCTCACAGAGCAGAAACAGAAGACATGTGGCCTCGATATTCCCAACTCAGCGAACGCGATCTCTCAGCTCCACAGCACGCACACACGATCCTGCATCCGCGCCCAAGTCGCGTCCTCCGAAAAGTCGCGATCGTGGACCCGCGAGCAAAGAGGACACGCAGACGGACTTCGCGGCCATGAACATGCTCGGTAACATGGCTCCGCCTTCAACAGCGGTCGACGCATGCTTCGATGACGGCTTCGCTCTCGACTCCGGCCTCAAAGTCACCAATGCAGGAGTACTGCTAGTTGGAGGCGAAGCTTTCAAGTGGCGGCCATGGGTTAGGTCGGGGCGTAAAGAAGGCACTATTGGCGCTGGATCTGCAGGAGACGATAACAAAGGCGTGTCGAGCGCGGCGGGAAAATTGAGAAATCCAAAGGGCATGTTTGAAGTGGACAAGAGTGTGTGGGGCGTGTTGGACCTGGTGTGGCCTAAGCCGGATCTCCTGATCCTGGGAACGGGCGAGAAGATCTCACCAGTGAGCCCACAAACGAGGAGAGACATTGCGGAGTTGGGCATTCGGATTGAAGTGCAGGATACGAGGAACGCCGCGGCACAGTTCAATATGTTGGCCACAGAGAGAGGGACACAGCAAGTTGCTGCAGCATTGGTGCCGGTAGGATGGAGGGAGGGAAAGTGAGGAATAACAGGTTACGTGGGTATTTCAGGAACGACTAGCAGGAGGGATACCCGCGCGGCCAGAGGCAGTAGCTATAGGGGCTCGCATGACTGGACAATGCTCGTGGCTCGGCCTTGTGCGATGAGTCGCCGTGCAACCTCGTCTCAACAAATTGTGGCGTGAAGGTATGTCAGCATTCCGGAAGAGCATCGCCACTTCTGTGCTAGAAGGCAGCTCCAGTGAGCCGTGGACATGGGGACGCGAGGCGCGGCAACCAGATGCCATACATATTGTACAACAGTATCCACGTAAATATAAGAACGGTTCACATGTCCAAATTAGTTAGCGCAGCATCAAAGTGGCATTGGCAACTCGTGATTGGACCGGTCGTTGCCTTATGCGTTCATAAGTCCCGACTGTTCCACTTCGCCTGCTGCTTCACACCTCTTCCCACAGTGTTGAACTTGGGAAAACTCGCCTACTGAGCTTCAAGAAAGACTGTCTCTTGTGTCCTTCGATGACACAGTCCAAAGACACATTGACCTAGATCGACACCGAAAATGGATCCCGAAGCAAGTGGAAGCCTGGGCAAGCTCAGCATTGAAGACCACAAGTTAAAGAAGCATCTAAAGATATTGATCCTTGGAGATTCCATCACACATGGAGGAGAAGGCGATTACACGTGGCGATACCGATTGTGGCAATGGTTCAAGCAAGAACATCTGCTTTATCCTGGAGATCCCTTCGACACCGAAACTGGCCAGCGTTCGAAGACACTAGTCTCTTTCGTAGGACCGTATACTGGCGTGAAAGGCCCCGATCCTCCCAATATTCCTCATCCAGCTCCTCTCCCGGGCGAAGATGATGCTCACAATCACCCCGCAGTCCACATTGATTGGGGTTATGCGCCCGATGTGAACCTGAAATTTAAAGCTGGCTCACGCCACTTCGCAACATGGGGCTATCAAGCTTTCCAATGCAAAGACACCATTGCCGATGTGGTGTCAGACTGGCAGCCAGATCTCATCCTCAGTCTCCTAGGCTTCAATGATGTTGGTTGGTGGGTCTCAGACGCGGACGGCACATTGGATAGTCTGCACAAGATCGTGGAGAGAACGCGAGCTGTGAAACCTGACGTGGATTTCGCGTTTGGGAATATTGTGAATCGGACGTATATGGAAGGGAGGGAGGACTTATTGGACAATACAAAGAGGTTCAATGATTTGCTTCCGGTCAAGGCAAAGGAGTGGTCGAAGAAGAATAGTCGAGTGGTAGTAGTTGATGTTGCGAAGCATTATGATTGTGGACCTCAGTATCGAGACTGGGCGCCTGCGGCATATGATGGGTTGCATCCGAGCGCATTGGGAGAATTCCAGATTGCTCAGGCGTTTTCAGAGGCTTTGCATAAGGACTTTGGGTTGGGAGAGAAGACGTTGAAAGTCCCGAAGGATGTGCCCAAGCGCGATCTCCACGATCCGAAGGACATCGTCTCAAAGAGTACACCGATGGGCATTAATGTCACCTGGCAACAAGTCTTTGGCGCTGCATATGAGATTCGCCATCGAGCTCTGGGCTCCGAAAGGAATTCCTACGAAGCAGATCCAGACGAGTCCTGGAACATCATCCACTCCAACTGCCCTCGAATCGACATCGAAACATCCACGGGCTCAAAACTCGAATTACAAATCCGATGCACACACGGCTTCGAACATGGTCCTTGGTCCCGTGTCTGGACATGCTCCTGCACGCATACTCCCATCCCCGCTCCAACTCATGTCAAGACTCGACCGATTCGTGGCGGTTTCTCGATATCTTGGACACCACCGGAGACGGAACGCGTGATCAGTCGATATGAAGTCTTGTACAAAGATGATGATCGCGGTGATGCGTTTCCTTCTTTACAAGGCTCGCTTGGAACGAAGAGCGAAATCAAAGGCTTGCCGGAAGGGGATGTGATTCAATGGATCATGGTAAGAGGATGGTGTTTGAGGACGAAGGGAGGCGAATGGGTGGATGAGACGGGAATTGGACTAGATGTGACGAAGGAAACAGAGTGGGTGCATGGAGAATGGGGTCACGGCAGGGCTGTTAGGGTCGGTGGTGCTGAGGACGAGAGAACGATCGCTGGAAATGATGAGGCGCTGTCTTTGGCAAGGCCACTGAATCTGAGAATTGAAGAACCTGTTCAAGACAATACCGTAAACCTTGCTTGGGATCATGAACACAGTTCATCTGCGAAGAATATCGCTGGTTTCCTGGTCTACGTCCGGGCACTGACGAACAAGGACCATGTCGCTGAGACAGATGGACGTGTTTGGCGAGATAAGAAAGCAGATGTGTTTTGCATTGGAGGGAAGTGGAACTATGAGTTCAGCGTTAGTGCTGTAAATGGGCATTTGGAAAGTGAAAGATCCGGAGGCGTAATTCCCGAGAGGGAGGAGGTTGCGGGCAGTGATGAAGAAAAGTGAGTCGGACTAGAAGAGTAAGGGTCTGATATGTGTGGGTGTTTGATTGTATGCCCAGATATGCCCAGAAGCGCAATGAGAAATTAATAGAAGTCCAGCTTTTGATGGAATTATTCTCATGAGGAACGACGAACTGCCCATAGTTGTAGCACTCATCGGGCAAGTCACAGACCAGACTATCTATGATAGCGCTCTCGAGACCTGTTCGCTGCACTCGCACGGGAGGAGTTCCCGATCCTCGGGATGATGGTTGCAACTGTCGCGCGCAACTTTCGGGTCAGCTGTTTGTGACATGGTGCATTAGGCGTGTCTGTCGAGGATGGCCGATTGCTCCTAGCTCAGTGTCTCAATCTACACCAGCAATTTTCCGGACACCGCAAGGCTGGTTGTTCGTATCCCCCATCATCGTGCTATCTCGAATGTGTCACCCTTCACTCACGAAAGGCGAACTCTGCGGCGGTGTCATTCGTGCTAGCGTTCCTTTTGACGTGAGGCGCAAACGGACGTGCAGCTCGTAGCGCACGGCATCAGTAGTGGTGCAAAGACGTGCAGCACCGCAGCAGTAGCAGTACATCTGGTCGGGGTGCTCGCAGACCGACGTCTTTGTATTTACCGCCCGGTGCCCTTGTACCATTGCACCGCCGGCAGGAGTATTTGCTCCATAGTCTGAGAGCATCCGGGAGTTCACAGATCACAGATGGTGGCGGTACTGTGGCGCTCCGAACGAGCGCCGGTGCTGTTTGGCATCATCGTCAATTGTAGGCTTGCAGTCTCGCATATGCTCTGCTTCCTATTGTTCGCAGTACCAGCCCGCACTCGGGCTGAAGTCTCTGTGTGATGCTGAATGCTGTGTGTGATGCCAAGATGAGATTTTTCATGGTCGCTTTCACGAAAGGCCTGCGCAGTTGGACTGCAACTTCCATGCACCTCGTCGCTGCCCTCCCCTCCCACCTTCTTCCTGCTCCTCTTCCGCCGGCTCACGATTGACGTGTCCCACTGAGACGGTTCGTAGCAGCATGCAGATCGGTCCGGAGTCCTGGCAAGTCTACATGACTCGGCTTCACGCTCGTCCACGCGTACCCGGATCTGGTCGGTCCCGGGCGACACAGCTGTGTCCGAGCGTGACCGTATTTCTGGATGTTCGCCACAGCACGGTGTGTCGGGGCAGGTTGGGCACATGGCCCAGCAGCGTGGCAGTGTCGCAGAAGATGAAACGCCATCGCAAATCATTGTGGCAGCGCACCTGAAACGACTCCGACAACCGAGCGAGGCCTGAGCGGAGAATTAAGGTTGGCTCGGCCAGTGCTGCCTGACTCTGTGACCTGGTGTGGCGGACATCTCCATCCTCCTCTCCACCACCACCACCACCACGCCCACGGCCAAGACAAAACACCGGACCGGGCTCGCGCACCGCGCGCACCTGACATGGTGCAATTCATCCGCTTCCAGACGAACCCGGACGACCATCCGACAGGCCTGGAGCTGCGTGCGATTCGAGGCGGAGGTGCAAAAGAAATGTAGCCTTCTCGATCGAACACGCCGTTACGTCAGGATCTCCGCGCATATTGAACATGCCCCTCGGCTAGCAACGAACCAGCCGGATAGAGCAGTCATCCTGGTCACGCGCTCCAGGCGACGGTCCAGCTTGTGCGCACGTCCCCCGCTGTGCGCGCCGTCGCGCGCGGTGATTGCAGCGAATCGACGTCCGGGCTGCTCCCGCCGATGCCATGCTGCAGCGTGAGGTCAAGGGAGAGACGACCCATTTGTCACGCTTATGCAGTGTCACACTGCATGGCGGTGAGCGATTATACCAT
>PNEN01000413.1:1166-100235 GCA_002933655.1 Cercospora berteroae | reverse complement strand
TTTTGGCCTGAATTGGCCTGGCTCACTAACCTATCTGTCACACTAACCTATTAAACACGTTAATGGTACGTACTTTTGGTAGCGACCGGCCTCGATGCCTGGTTGGACGCGCACTCTGGGTTTCGAAACGGGATGCAACAGACCCGCCATGCGAGAGAATGACACCGCAACGAACTCCTGCAATGTTAGAGCCCTCCCCAAACGAGACATGCCACGCGTACATGAACTCAAGACTTGAAGTCGGGAGGTGAAACCGTAGCGACACCTCAAGCAAATGCCAATAGCTAGTACTTAGACTGGCCTCGTAAGGCCCTCCAACAGCAGAGTAAACGACGGCGTCAGGTGATTTGCAGAAAAGACCTGGCTACCATTTTAGAAGACTTCTGCCTCGGCCTCCTGGTTACGCTTTCGCGGTTACAGGGGCTACCATTGCGGGAATTCAGAGGGCCCTTCAAAGTTGCACATACTACTGGTGTCAAACAAACGAATCCCGGGAGGAACTCGACAGCAAGCAGCGTTTGCTAGCCAACATTTCAATCCTCCAAACTGCCAGCCAATGTTCAAACTGACATTCACTAGGCATTAGAAAGGCAGCCTGCATCGCGGTTCCGTGCCCACACGACACATTGTACAACGTTGTTGCACGCGATTGCGGAGCTATTGCTCTCTATGTGAGCAATGACATATGGGCCCAAGAGCCCTGTCTCTTGACATTTCGTAAAGATGTAGATGTCGCCTCAATTATGGCGAACTCCCCACCTTGTAGGCATGTTCACCTTCCTCTTTGGGCTTGCAGCGATAGCCAACCAGCGTCGACGTTTGACCGGATTACTGTAGCCGCACAGAAGTCTCGAGCATCCTTGGTCCGTTGGTAGCCAGGAGATCGGGACCGACTCTTTTGCAAAGAGCCTGCGATAAGAGCTCCGGCGCTGTCTGACCGTACTGAGATCGGGTAATGAGTGGCATTTGATCACGAGGAGCGGAACTTTTGCGCAGTGCAGACCGATGCGATCCCACCAGATTGCCAACATAATTCCGCTCCACTGAGTCGAAATCGATTTAGCATAAATGGCAGTCAGGTCTGAGGCAGACATTGGGCTCTCTTTCTGACCCATCTGACTCAAGTATCACATTACTACCATGCTTTGTCTCAAACAGAGCAGCATGGAGCATTTCTCATGCTGTGCCAATGTTGTCCATGAAATTTAGAACAGCATATTTCGCTGCAGGCCTCAGGCCATCATCAAAGCGGGGCCCACAGCCTCGCGTCAATGTGCACGCATCAGCTTCCATGGACACTTTCCTTACATGTAGCACAAACAACAATGTAGCAACCTCACAGTCGATCTGCTACGGCACGATCAACACCACAAAAACCACCCAACCATGTCTCACTGCCACGACGAACATCACGACCACAGCCATGACCACTCCCACGGCGCTCACGACCACACCGACGACATAACCCCCGCCCTCCAACACCACATCTACGACCAAATCGACTTCTCCGCCATCACCACCCTCAACGAATCCATTCCCCGCTCCGGCGCCGCAATCGTCCAAAAAACCTGGTCCGAACGCCTCAACCCCTCTCCCTCCCTCCTCAGCGAAACCGACGAACAACTCCTCATGCACATCCCCTTCACAGCTCAAATCCGCCTGCACTCCATCCTCATCCGAACCTCAACCACCGACTCCGCACCCATGACCCTAAAACTCTACACCAACCGCGAAGGACTCGATTTCAACACCGCAGCCGATTTACCACCGACGCAAACATTGGAATTGGCGCAGAGTAATGATGTGCAAGAAGTTCCTGTGAAACGAGCTCTGTTTAATACGGTGCGGAGTCTGAATTTATTCTTGGAGGATAATTGGGGACGAGGGGATGAAGATGAGACGAGAGTGGATTATTTGGGTTTCAAAGGGGAGTGGATGAAATTGAGTAGAGAGCCGGTGAATTTCTTGTATGAGGCTGCTGCGAATCCGAATGATCACAAGTTGCCTTCTGGTGTGGGGGAGAGGTTGGGAAGTGATATTGGCGGAGCGGGCGGTGGACGACATGGGATGTGATGTCGCGAGCATGAGCACCATTGCGATCAGTGTCAGAGAGCAGCAGACGAGAAAGAACGGTTGTTTTGCTGCACAATCTCAGACTACACTACATTACAGATGATCTTCGAAGAACACTGTACAGGGTATCCTCACAAAAAAAAATCAAACATGTGCTGTGCTCCGCGGACACTCAGAAACAGCCCCAGCCGGCCTTTTTCTCCTCACCGGCTTCGACCCAGCGTTTGTCCTGCTGCAATCGTACCACTGCACGGCCATGTTCCTACCATGTCGTGCCTTGGCCCTTGTAAGCACCGCTTTCGAGGGCTGGAATGGAGATGCCATAACCCTCGGTTCGCCCGTCCTTTCCACCAGGCTTGACTTCCACGCGAATGCAGACATCGAGGCCATCGCGGCCGGCCAGCCCTGTCTTCTTGATGCCGCCAGCAGCAGGATGCTCTGTGCCGGCCTGAACTTCACCCTTGTGAATCGGCTCACGCATGTTCTTTGGCAGTGTGAAGTCGGCGTTGTTGGAGGTGTCACCGACACCATCGATGGTACCGTTGGTGGCGAGCCCGTTCGTTGGTGGACCGGTGTGTGAGTGGGACTCCGTGATAATTGCATAGTTCCGGCTCGGCATCGTCGCGTGATTGTTCTTCGCCGTCTTGTCTTCCACTCCTTCCTCGCCCTCGCCAGGATTCTTATTGAACATCTCCAGCAAGGTCTCGTCCGTCTCGTGGTCCAGGTGGTGGATCTTGTTGCGACGTGCAAGCAAATTGGCCACAGCCTGCGGCGGTGGCTTGTTGGTAATGGCAGAGCTAACAATGTTCGGCATGTAGCGGAAATCTCGCTCGGCCGGGATATTGAGATGTGCTTTGCTGTAGAAGCGACCAAGCGCGGCCAAGTGAACGTCGCCACCCAGAATAGTAATGCGAACGCTGTGGTCCTTGGAGATCTGCTGCAGCCTGTGAATCAATGCCTTGCGCTCCTTCTTGTGTTGGTGCGCTGTGTAGTGGTCGTCCAAGTCGTCCAGCAAATCAACACCACCGTCGAACTGGTTGAAGAGGCTACCTGCAACACCGAAGCGCTTGTTGAGGAACTTGATCGGTCCAATGATCGGACTGCTGATGATATTCTCCAACCACTGCAATCGCGGGTACGCGATGGGCACACCCAGAAGAAGGATCAAATGCTTGATAGCACCATTCGAACGAGCAATCTCGCCGTTTGCACGCTTGAAGATCTGATCGTAAGTCTCCGGGTAGTTGATCTGATGTCTCGTCCGCTCTGTTCGCGCATCGATGCCCAGGAAAGCGATTCGTTTACCGAGCTGGCAGTAGATGCTACGACTTCGCTCTTCGACATATGGCCCAGGCCGCGTACCGATGATCCAGCTAGGGTCCTCACGCTTTGGAACCATGACGAAGGTATCCTTGAGCTGAACAGCGTCTGGAGACGTTGTATGTCCTGTGGTCTTTGTGGTCTGGGGCGCGTCGGTGCTGTACGTGGAAGGTGGCGGTGGGATGTGGTGTTGGAACAGGAGGTAGTACTTATGGGCAACACCTCCGATGCCGCGGAACACGGAGCATTTCATGAAGTGGTCAGTGTACGATCCGAAACCTAAGGGACACACACATTAGCATGGACTAAACAAGAGGGCCGGGAACTCGCACCATCGATAATGTCATGGTCGTCCCAGATGTTCAGCTGCGGGATCTGTCCATTGGCAAGTGCGAATTCCTCGGTACCATACCAGCGAACGTAGTTTTCGTAGTAGTAATCATCGCACTTCTTCCTCATTTCCTCGTTGAAGGGAAAATCGCGTCGCTTCTTTGGGTTCGCGATGTCCGTCCATGGACGCAGAGGGCCATCCACACGCACGCTATCGTTGTAGATCTGGTCTCCACCTCCAATCATGATGTGCAGCGGCTGCTCATTGTGCACACGCAGGACATCATTCCATAGCACTGGGCCGGTCCAGGTGTTCATGTCTGTACCAACGCTAAATCCGTTGCAAGAGTGGAACATGATGCGCATCGACTCATGTTTCGATGGCACGACAAAGCGCAGAGGCTTCGTGATGGGAGACTTGTTGGTAGAGCTGACCATGTCCCGTATACTGTAAGCCCATGTCGCCTGCTCTTCTTGGAATGGGACGTCAATCACGTAGCGCCAGAAGCCTCTTGTGGGATCCTCATACAACTTCTCTGCTTGGAAAGTGCGATCCTGACCACCAGCTACGGCTCCGTTGGTCGCAGCAGCGCCGCCATTCCAAGCGCCAACGCATCTCAGCGTGAGCGGGCCCGGTTGTTGGCCGGGAGTCGTGACGATCAACACACTTCCATGCCACTGCGGTTGATGGGTGTGCTCGTTACTCGTGTGCTTGTAATTGAGCAGAGGCCCACAGACGATGTCGAGGCCTTCGGTGGTGCTGCGCACTTGCGGTCCATGGCCCATGCCATTCTCGTGTCTCGGGACCTCCGCCAGCGTGGCGGCGGGTGGGACTGCATTTGCGCTTGCCCACGCAGTGTCGTGATGAATGCCAGTATCCTCCTTCAGCGCCTCGACCGCGGCGCGTCCTCGACCTCCCTCGATGTCGTGCTTGTGCACGTCTCCGGTGTCCATGTCGGCGGCGATGAGGCTACAGTAGCGCGATCACGCTGCGACGCGTCCAGAAACGATGATGCGTGCGCGACGTGTTGGCAGGATGCGCGTCGCTGAACGGACACGACTGCGCAGGGGGTCGACGAGAGGACGTGGAGGGCAAAAGAGGACGCAGGATGGAGAGCAGAAGGATGGCAGCGTAATGGACTGATGCACCACAGAGCCCGGAGCAGCATCAAGCCTTGGCCGGGCAGATTAGCTTCGGCCATACATTGTCGTGGCCTACTTTCTCGTCCAACATCCGCGCGTGGTGCCTTGCTTGATGCGGTGCAACGCGCTGTCGTCCAGCCATCCATCCCGGTCGATCCTCCCCTCTTCTCTGTACGTGCTGCCTGGGTTTGACGATGTTGCGAAGACTCGTCACGAAGATATCCACTTCTCGCGAAGTGTGCAGTACGAGTATCGATGACTACGGCCTGCAGGCAATTGGACTGATGAGCGGCTGCGGCCCGATGATCTTGTTTCTCAGTAGCTCGGCCCATTCCCTGATCGTCTTCTCTACGACCCGCTGCTGTGGACTGGGGGGGCCCTTGTCCTGCTGCGCCGCATGTCGTGCATGCCCTCAGCCTCAGCCACCTCGCAGGTCCAACGCAGCTGAGGCAGCTGCACCTCCATCTGCATCGTAACGCTGGTACTCGGCCAAATTGATCCCTCTGTTATCCACCATCACCACTGCCGCGCGCAGAGCTCCGCCGTGCTGCTGAGCCGCGGGCTTGGACGACTTGGAGCCAATGCTGGTCCTCATCTTGGGCTTGGGCCGTGGCTCGGACGCTGTCTTGCTGCTCTGCTTCGTGCCCACGCGCTGGCCTTTGTGATTTAATGTCCCTGCCACCATCGCGGCCTTCTTCCCGGCCTGTCGGAGGGCCTGCTTTCCCGCTTTCTGGGCCTGCTTTCTTGCCGCGACTCGCTCTGCCCATTGCTGCTGGATCCTCACTGAACGTCGCTTCACGCTTTCCTGTTTTGCACGCCCACCGAACGCGTCTTCCACGGGCATGTCGCTCTGCTCGTCGTCTGCGACGGCCCCGTCGTCCTTCCCAGTGTGCAACGCATTGATGCTCATACCAAACGCCCCACTGAACAACCCGCATCTCCTCGCTTTGAGCCTCCTGACCTCTGCTCTGGGTAGTGAGTGTTTGGGATTCAGAATCGGCGCGATTTGATACTGGTGATCTTCGCTGAGGTCGCGAGGACTCTTATCAACAGACTTGCTGCTCGATAGCACATCCTCCTCGTCACTCTCCTCACTGCCACTGCTAACTGCCAGCATAATTAGTAGTTTCCAAATTTGGGGACTTCAATCACTCACTGGAAATCGCCTGTCCCCTCGAGCCTTCGTTGTTCACCTTTGCTGACTTCTTCTTGCTTCTCGTGCGGACTGGAACGTCCGAATCAGATTCCGACTCGCACTGCTCTGCCGAACCTTCATCGTCCTCGCCGGGATCACGCGAGCGATAGATGTCTTCGTAGTACGGAGGTCTACCATTTTGGTTCAGGAAAGAAGGTTGCCTGACTGCGCGATGCGAGCGTGATTTTTGGGGGGTAAAGTTTTGGAACATCGTCGCGTTGTCTCTGCGCTTGTCTCGAGAGCTGGAAGACGGATCTGTGGTATCGGATAGAACACAGGAAAGCAGAAGTGCGAGTAGTTTCATACTTGAATTGTCCAAGGAGGCAGAGTAAACGACAATAACTACTCGCTGCTGAAATCATCCTTCACTTGCTGCTGAACTCAAGTGAGGAAGAACTCTGCCGCTGCCTAGATCTCATTCACATCTTTGGTTTCCCATTCTTGCTTGTGCCCAGCGCTCCTCGATCTTGATCGGTAGGCTCGGTGTTTGAAGTCTCAGCTTTCAAGCTCACAGGATCTCCAAGCTGGCTCGGATTGCCCTTGTTGATCTTCTGTTGTGCAATATCCTTCAACGACTTACCTCCTCCTTGGGTGTCCAAATCGCCCTCGGTAGGTGCTGGAGCAGAAGACACATCTAACCTCTTGCCTCCAGTGCCTGCCAGATCTTGATTCTTGAGTTGTGGTTTACTACTTCCATCTTTCAAATCTCCTTCGGTTGGTGATGGTGCAGCATTATTGTTGTGCTTCCTTTTATCTGCCAATGCACCACGATCTTGGTCGGTGGGTTCCTATGCTGTTCAGTGGGTTTTCATAACACCGCCGTTCGTGTTCCATACATTGTTCGATGTCTCTGCCTTCAATGACACCGGATCGCCTATCTGTGTAGGGTTCTCCTTCGCCATGTCCTTGAGACTTTTCTGCTGCATTATCATTAGCCAGTGAGGTACAAAATGCAGTCGCAAGAGCTTACCGGAGCCATTGTGAGATGTGAATGACTTTGATTAGATTGTGACTTAATTTTCGAAAGAGCAGATCGATACTGTGTCTTGCACAGCGACTTGTAAACAATGCCCTTTCACGACACTACTGTAATCATGTCGTCAACACTTCTCCGCCCACACGTTGTGCCTAGGCAGATCGGCAGCTCCTGCCAGATTGGCTTTCCCCAGATCTTGCATATGAAAGCAGGTGGAGCCGGACGTCATGCTTCGGAATACCGTAGCCCAAAACGGAGCATTAAACACTCAAATGTGGTACACAGCATTGTTCTAGAAACCAGACTTTCGTTTCTTCTTCGCTGGCCTACCTCCAAACCGTCCTGGCACAACCTGACTAGCAACAGCAACACGAGGTGCAGACGGTTGGCTGCTCATGACGATAGGCTGACTCTCGCTCACCATCGCAGCTGGCTGGCTTGCAGTCAGAATTTCGGGCGCTTGACTGCTTGCCATCTGCTGCGCTTGAGTCGCTGCAGCTTCCCGGCGCTGGCGCTTTATGTGCCGCTCTGCACGTCGCTGGAGGCGTTTTCTATCCCTCTCTGACATCTCTTCGGCTTCGTCTTCGTCCTCGTCATCGCGCTGAACGTGCTTAGAAGTACTCTGCCAGTCATATTCGGCTGGCGAATCTCCTACGTTCCAATGGGATAGAATTCTGCTCATTGGGCGAGACAAGACCGATGGCGACGGCTTACTGAATGTGGTGTATCTGCAGAGGCGGAATATCTCGGGTGCCGCGAAGCTCGAAAGACCTGTCGACATTGTGACCACGGAAGGCGTGGCTGTTGGCGAAGGAGTGGGTAAAGTTGAGAATTGTGACGATCCTGCAAGATCCATTGGCGGTGCAGAGGCTTCACGGTGGGCACTAAATGGTGCTCTGATCGGCAGCCTCGACAATGCTGCCGTTCTGGAAGACTGTTCCTCACGGTCACGAGCTGAAGCCTGAGTTTCTCCCTCATCTGCGTGGGCGACACGACTTGCCAAAGCTAGTTGTGTCGTGACTTGTCGTGCCACTGCTGCTTTTGCAAGACGCACACGTCCTGGGACATCATCTGCGAGACCTGCAAGCCAGCAACTCATAACCGCGTTGTACATCTCTGGAAGCGAAAAAGAGTGTAGTTCTGGTGGAAACCCGATAGGCAACGTAGCCATGACAGAACTAATTCGCAGGGGCTCTTCTGGTGCGAACGTAACTTCGGAAGGATCGCGTACGTTGACGGACTCGGAAAGCATGTGCTGCACCTCGTCCAAACTCTCGCCTGCCCCTGCGTTCATGATGCTGACCAAGTCGATGTGTTGAAAGTTGTCCAGGGTACGCATAGGCAGTATTGTGTCTTCTTCGGTGCGGAATGCAGACTTCGCCTCGCGCATGACTTGAGCTACAGAGGTGAACTCGTGGTGAACCGAGAACTCCTTCGCGATACGGCTTAGGTCAATTCCTCTGTCCTCTGGCCGGCGTCTCGGGACGACTCGTCTCGCCCGTTTCGATACAGGTTGTTCCTGCACGTGTTCATCATGGACAAAGCTATCGCCTTCGGTAGCACCTGCAAACCCGATCTGCTTCACTTTCGCACCAGTGGCGTTCAGCTTAGTCTCCCAGGTTGTCACATACTCCTGTTTGATGGCGTTGCGGCGCGACCGATACAATATTTGCTCCAGGATCGTGTCGTTGCTAAGCACAACTGTAGCCAGGAAGAACTCCATTTGGCCTTGCTCTTCGTCCAGTGTCCCGCCTCCGCTTGAGGCAATTGGAGTAACATGCATGTCTACAATTGTTGACGAAGGACTGTTTCCTTTTAGTCGCACCTCAATCGGATCGATGATGTGAAGAATCGCTTGTTCTGATGTGTTGAGACCATACAAAGTCGCAACACCGCCCGTATGTGGATACAATAACACGTTTGTCACTAAATAAAAATTAGCTGGAAACAGATCACCACGCAATGCAGGCATACCCTCATTGCAACGCCAGATGGTCATCCGCATGTCTGTAGCTTCGGAATTGCGGAAATGTTCTATCGTGGCGATGTTCTCCACTTGTACCCCATGTAAACCTGAGCTCGCGACTCGATACAAGAGAAGATTGTTCGTAGTCAGAACTGCAAATATTTCCATTTGACCAGGCAGAACGGCAAAGTCCAGAATCCAGGGCGCACCACTCGCGATATCCGGTGTGCTAGTATGCAGTCGGGCACTATTCTGGCCAGCAATACTGAACAGTGTGATCGTATCCCGAGTGCACACTGCTATGGTTTCCAGATTGAAGAGCCAAGAAATGCGCGCCCATCCATCGCTGAGAGAGTTAGCCTTTACGGCACCCGTCCATGTGCGCGCGACACGAGAGAGCTTGCGGGACTGAAACTCCATTACCGTCCACGAACCGCTTTGATCAACCAAAGCTATTTGCTGAGAGTACCAAGGGTTGAAGGCTACATCGGCGTGCGCTACATTGCCAGTAGACTTGATACCCACGTCGTACATCAAGTTGGCCTGAATGTTCGAAGACGCTTCTTGTTCCGCAACTTTAATTGTGCCATGAGTTGGACGGAGAATGAGTGTCTTCGTGAGGAGGCGAACGCCCAGCAGTGGCTCTCCCCGATCGACCGGCTCCGCGAAAACAACTTGTTGAACAGGTCCATCGAATTTCGTGCACACTGTCTCCTCGCCGTAAAGAGTGGGGACCGCGATCCAGCTTTTGTGGTCGTCCGATAAGCCTCGTCTTCGATTCTGCACATGGATCAAGCGCAGCTCTGCCCTACTCTCGCCACACGCCAAAGCTGCGATGCGCATCGATTTGTGCCGGATTTCGGAGCGAATGCTGCTAGTTGCAATAAGGGTTCCAGTGGTACTGTCGTGGTTCAAGACCGCCTCCTGTGTAGCCTCAGAGACTCGCAACAATTCCGTTGTAAGGCCCGCTGCTGGCTGCAATTCAGGTATGTGCTCGAGGAGATCCTTCGTCTGCCTACGCATGCGTTGGCCATGAGGTTCAGCGCGAACAGGAACATTTTTCAAATGCTCCCTTTCAGAAGGCTGATAGACAAGGTTTGGACGTCCACAATAACGGACGATCTGGGGAGGCGCGGAAACGCGCTCAAAAGACCACTCTTCATCTTCGAGAGAATATGCTGCCTGTCCGAAGTGACCGTACGGCAGGTTGCGCTTGGCTCTTTCAGCCATCCGGCTCGATGGGAAGCTTGCAAATCCACACTCTGAACGCGAGCTTGATCATAGTAGATGGCACAGTCGCGCTGATTTTCCCGGTTGGATGCGATATCCTAGCGTTCGCCAGCAGGCCCAGTGGTCCTATTTTGTAGTGGTGTTGGTAGTTGTGGTTTCGTGGATAGTAGAGGTGAAGAAAGTCTCATCTGCAAGTACCCCCAGCTCATCGCAACCGGACCGGGCCGAGCTCCGAATGTTTACAGTCTAGCACAACACGCGCGCACCAATCGACAACGACATTCACATCCTCACACAGAGCAACAGGCAGCGGCCACCACACGCGCATCCAACATGTCAACAGTCACGATGACTCCGAGTCGATTTGGCTCATCTATCTCCGGCCGACAGCAAGATTACGGCGTCGCGGGCCCGTCAATGGCAGACACACTACCAACCGTCGATTTCAACTTCGAGGAGCTCCGGCAACGCATGGCACAATTTACGCAACGATTCGACGAGTTCATTGAGCGTGGGAGAAAGCGAGTCTTGGAGGAGAAGAATGCATTTCGGATGAACGTTGCGGACTTGGAGGGTATGTACATTCATCTCTTCGTCCGGCCTCGGAGGATGCTAACAACGTGCAGACCAACAGCGACAGAAGAAACATGTAATTGCAGAACTGGAAAGCAAATCGACGAACCATGCGCACACATTAGCAAAAGAGGCGCAAGAGACGGCCGAGATGCATGACGCGATTCGCTCGCTGACTGCTGAGAGGGAGGAGCATACGAATCGTCGCGACCAGCTCAAGACTGAGATCGCATCGACCCAAGCAAGGATACGACAGAAGAAAGATGCTCAGGCTGCGCATCAACGTTCACTCGATGCACAAGCACGACATAACATGCCCGAATTGCGGTTTTGGGAGACTTGTCTGGGGCTACGCATGGAAGGAACAGGCGTCGAGGACCGGCTCAAGTTTGTTTTCCTTGGGCTTGACAGCCGCGACGCGGATCGTGAGTGCTGGTTCGAGCTGCAGATTGGAGGGAGGGAGTACGAGATTGCGAGCATGAAACCGCGCCTGGACAGCGAAGAGGCGGCGGAAGCGCAGGAACGCCTGAACGAGACGAAAGAGCTTGGGCCATTCTTGAAGGCGATGCGAAGCTCGTTCGCGAAGGCAGTGCGAGTGTGAAGACTTTTGCAAACGACTGCGCCTATGAGCAATGTCTTTCATGTTCAAGTCTCGTCGATACCAGCGACAAGTGATAGCCGGAATCGAGATGCATATTGCATGCGAAATAGCGGACCTACATGAATGTCAGTTGGACATCGACCGGGGTTGCTGTTGCTGTCTGGCTTTCCAACGCACTGACTCCCCGCTTCTTCTTCACATCACCAGCTTCAGTCAAAGCTGTCCAGCCTGAACATCAACGCCTTATTCCGTGTCAGCTCTGCATGAGTTCGACTGCGCAACCACTCAGCAACGCCACAATGTGCCTATTGTCTTGCTCTTTGCCTCCCAAACACATGTCGTTCCTCTGGACGCAGATACAGCTTTTCGATTCTTGCAATGCAACGCGGGAATACTTCGCAAGGCTCTGGACAAGTCCCTTCACTGTCACTGAGGAACGATGCCGTTCATGCGCTGGTCATGGAAAGATCCAGAAGTAGACGACAGGACGACTTCGTCATGTTCATTGCACTGCGTTGGCGGAGCAGGCCTCATCACAGGCTCAGCAAGGTGGCAAGTTTTCCATCGAAGCATCAAAGACAAGACTATTGAACTTCTTTCCAAATGCCAATCAACAGAGCAACAAGTCATGGTAAAAGAAAGTAGACCACGGGATCGTCCAAGCGTTGGTCCAGAGTTCTGTTCGCACCTCGGTCCTGCTCTACACAACCAAAGCTCTATCCACTTTCCTCGTGCCGTACTCCCGAAGCCTTTGCCGCTTGGTAGTATTTCTCCACCAAAGTCATTCGTCCGGGGTTAAGAAGTAGCGAAAGGCGCGCGGGATGAAGGCGTTCACGCAGAGGGCGATGATGCGACAAGCTCCAATGTGCAAGGTGCAATTGCGCTAATGACCCGTCTTCCTGCTGTATGATGTGCTCGTCTCTCTCACAGAATTCTTCCGTTCCTTTGTGTACCCATGAGCTCTCCGAATTCTACGCTTGTTTCCTGCGTTTGATCGGTTGAGGCCGCGGGACGTATGGATCGGGCATTCGTTGGAACGCAGCCATGGAGTCGCTCGAACGCGTCCTGTCGCGCCCCGTAGCAAAGCCATACCGAAGCGGGACAGTCCAGAACGATATTATACATTTGAATCAAGATGGGCACCTGGAATTCTGTGAGGGCGATGTCGAGAATCCGAAGAATTGTCAGTCACGAGTGACTAGTTTGGCCATCGCGCAACGACAGCGATGCGTTAGTAACAACAACTGACTTCCGTTGTACGCTTTAGGGTCAGTGGCAAGGCGGTGGTATATAACGATTGTGTCGATCTTCCTTGTCATCTCAGCAACGTTCGCTTCCTCATCGCCATCAGGTATGGCATACCCCGCTCTGTCCCATACATGAGCTGACTATTACAGGCTGCCTCAATAGCATATCTGAGCACTTTGGCGTATCGGTCTTGGCCTCGAATCTGGTCACTACATTGTTTCTACTTGGATACTGCTTCGGACCGCTTCTATGGGCGCCAATATCAGAGAGAAGTGGCAGAAGATGGGTCTGTTACGGGACATACATCTGCTATTCTATCTTCAACTTCCTCTGCGCCTTCACCAATACATTCGCTGGACTTTTGGTGGGGAGGTTTCTGACTGGCACATTCGCGTCCGCGGCACTCAGTAATGTCCCCGGTGTGCTGGCAGATCTATGGGGGCCAGTGGAACGTGGAAACGCAATGGTTGTCTTCTCGATGATGACGTTCGCTGGTCCGGCCCTAGGTCCTGTAGTTTCAGGCTTCCTAGAGCTCAAGAAAGATTGGCGCTGGGCTTTCTACGTTCTGCTTTGGTTGACTGCGTTGACATTGGGCCCGCTCTTCACGATACCGGAAACATTGCCTGAGCAGGTCTTGGTCAACAAAGCAAGGAGAATCCGAAAAGCCAAAGTGCCCGGATATGAGAATGTGCAAGCTCCAAAGGAGGCATCAGGGGACACGTTGGCCCAGATCTTCCGTGTCACTCTGACTAGGCCCTGGATAATATTGTGGGATCCTGTAAGTCAGGCCAGAAGAAGTACTCTGGCTGCTGCGACAAGACACTGATCTCAGTATATTGATAGATCTCGCTCTTGGTGGCAATATACTTGAGCATCGTATATGCTCTATTGTACATGCTGTTTACGATTTATCCCATTGTGTTCCAACAGAAAAGAGGATGGAACAGCGGTGTTGGCGCTCTTCCTCTCATTGGAACCATGGTGGGAGCATGCATCGCAGGAGCTATCGTTTTCTACGAGTCGACTTTTGGAAAGAAGAAAATGTTGGCAGGTATTCCCCGTAAGCCCGAGGACAGAATGCCTTTGGTGAGCACTGTTGCGTTTGGGGTCACCACATCCAGACTTGAATGGATGACTAACTGAATGCAAGGCGATGATTGGAGGTATATTGTTTCCCATTACCATGTTCGCATTCGCCTGGACGGCAAACTTCAACTCTGTCCACTGGGTTGTTCCGACGATAGTAAGTGGCACTCCATATCGAATTAGACGCCGTGTGCTGACCCGGCCCTTGTTCAAAAGGCAGGAATGTTTCTGTCGACTGCGATTGTCTTGATCTTTGTATCATATCTGTCATATTTAGCCGACACGTACTTGCAGTATGCTGCCAGCGCAATAGCAGCCAATACAGTATGTGATTTGCGTTTGACCAGAATCGGTTTATGAGTGTCTGCTAACAGAGAAAAGGTATGCCGAAGCGCATTTGGTGCAGTAGCTCCATTGTTCACCCAGCAGATGTTTGATGCGCTTGGAGTAGGAGGTGCTGGAAGTCTGATCGGCGGAGTCGCAGTCCTACTTGCCCCAATTCCCTTCCTCTTCTGGAAATATGGCGAGAGGATCCGGGAACGAAGCAAGTTCGCACCTACAGAGGACGCTCCGGGACCACAGAGTCGAGAGTTGAAGACAGAAGGAAGTGGCTCCGACGAAGACCGAGCAGGAGACCGTAATCTCGTGGATGTCGAAAAGCAGCACCAGGGCGAGCAGAGCCAAGATCCATACCTAGATGCTGCTGGCCAGGAAAAGGCAGAGCGCGTAGATGAAAGAGTGTAGAATTGCTAGCACTTACTCCACGTTTATCGTCCAGCGTCTTTGGCGAGCTTGGCCAGCTCACCTTCAGCTTTGTCTATCCTTTTGAGCAGGAAGGCCAGTGTTGCGTCTCTCGCCTTTTCTAGTACTCGCAAACGGTCCAGAGGCAGAACCGAGTAATCCATGGAAGCGTTCGCGGTCGGAGCAGACGCTGTCACCTGCTGCGCATCAGCATTCGCGTCCTTTGCTGCAGCGACGCCGTCGTTGAGCCTCTGCTCCTTGTCTGCAGCGAGCTTTCGCAGTACAGTAATACTCGCATCTCTGTCGGAGAGTGTTTTGCACAGCTTGGCGTGCTCTTCCTTATCCTCCAATACTTTCCGTCTCTTCGCCCCTGCCTCAGCCCGATGCGACTCGCAGGCGCGTATGCTGTCCCGGGCCACAGTCTCGATGTGAGTGAAGCGTACTGGGCCCAGCATGATGCCACCCCACCACCGAGCAACTACCACGCTGCCTGTAGCATTACATGCTTCCATCACCTTTTCAACCCTCTTGCCTGCATATTTCTCTCCATCGTCGTCGGAGCCGGTGACGTACAGTTTGGCTTTGCCGATGCTTTGCTGGTTGGACTCGCGTCGCCAGCCTGCAACCTTGTGGTCGGCCGTCTTCAGCTCGGGCAAGGCCTGCAGCTCCTTGGGCTTGAGCGAGGACGAATAGAAGCCGATGAAGGTGCTCTGCCGGTCCTCAATGGGTTGGCTGCGGAAGAAGGGCGGCTCATCTGGCGCATCGTCCGGGTCCGAGGCTTTGCGCTTCAACGACATTGTTGAGGGATGACGACCTCATCGCTGTCTCTCATCGCCAATTGCTTGCGAAAGCCACGGACGCGTTCGCGGTTGAGCCGATGCACTGCCAAGAGGGCAGACAGTCAGATGAAATTCGTGTTTTGGTTCTGCTGTTGCACCCGCGCCGACGTGAGCTGAGCATGACGTCTCCTGCGCGACTTGCATCATGCAACGCCCACTGCTGCAGCTGTGATGATGACGGGCCCACAGTCTCGTCAACTGTATTCACTCAGGCCATCGCGGAAAGCTCACTACTACTCACGCTACGCAATGCTGCAGTAGGAAATACCTCGCCCAAGGCAAGTAGCATCTCCTCTCAAGTTTCGTTCTCACGACAACACCAAGTGCTCAATCCATTGAGCGTCACACACCATGGCCGAGCAGCAAGTCGCCCGGATCATCGTTGAAAGCCTGGTCCAGGCCAATGTGAAGGTCGTGTTCGGAATCCCAGGAGCCAAGGTCGATGCCATTTTCGACACCTTATCAGATCATCCCGAGATCAAGTTGGTCGTCTGCAGGCATGAACAGAATGCTGCCTTCATGGCCGCCGCTGTGGGCCGCATTACGGGCAATGCAGGTGTTTGCATTGCGACCTCAGGACCCGGAGCCGGTAATCTGACTACGGGCTTGGTAACGGCGACGACAGAGGGTGATCCAGTCGTAGCCATTGTCGGAAGTGTCCCACGTCTGCTGAGCACTAAGCACACTCATCAAAGCATGAAAGGCGGGTCTTCAACTTCACTTCTTTTCGTACACGCAAGCAGCTAATTCCAGTCGAAGCCCTCGACATTCTGCGTCCAACTGCAAAGTCAGCTACCAACATCGATGTGGAGGATCAGGCAGCAGAGGTAATTCTAGCAGCGTTCCGAGCTGCCAATGCCAATCCAAAAGGAAGTGCAGTGGTCTCTTTACCTATGGATGTTGCGGCGGGCAAGAGCAAGATTACTGCATTCCCGAGCTCTGCATTCAAGTCTCCACCTCTTGGGCCAGCGCCCGCAGCCAATGTACAGACTCTCGCGAAGATGATAGACGAGGCAAAGCTACCAGTTCTCTTCCTCGGCCAAAGAGCAGCCAGTACCATTGTTGTTGGCGCAGTTCGTCAATTCCTCAAAAGGCATCCCATCGCGGTCGTCGAGACTTTTCAGGCAGCGGGAGCTGTTTCAGCAGACCTTGCTGATGATGTATATTTTGGACGCGTTGGACTTTTCAGGAATCAGACAGGGGATCGAGTTCTCGCCCAGTCGGATCTGATCTTATGTTTGGGCTACGATCCGACTGAATGTAAGTGTTGGCCAAGTCTTGTGTCAGCCACAGACGGGATTCAGAGCATCTCGATACGAATTCAATCCACACATCAGACCGGGAAAAATGCCTATGGCTAATCGAAAATTCGCAGATGACGCGAGCTCGTGGAATCCCAAGTCCAACTTACGTGTTATACATGTGGTGAGTGGACTATTTGCTCACAAGCCTCGATCGCCCGCGAGTTAACTTCTCATAGGACTACACTTCATGCGACTATGGCGCGTACTATCACCCTGAGATAGAGCTACTCGGCTCTGTAAAAGAGAACATCCTGGCCCTTGGTGACACGGTCAAGCACGTGGCGAACCCAGCACAAGATGAGTTCTGCAAGTCCTTGACTCGAGAGCTACGATCCTGGCAGCACGACATTGAGAACTTCAAAAGTGATTCTGGACTGGTTCATCCACTCCAATTCGTCGCCGCACTGCAAAAGCGGGTCTCGAAGGAGACAACCGTCTGCGTGTAAGATCCTCTCCACAACCATCGTGGTGAGTACTGACAGGTGGTCTAGGGATGTCGGCACTGTCTACATCTACATGATGCGCTACTTCTTTGCATACGAGCCCAGAAAGCTGCTCTGCAGTAACGGACAGCAAACATTAGGAGTGGGAATTCCCTGGGCGATAGCCTCCTCGCTTGTCCAAGACCCGCCTTGTTCGCAGAAAGTGGTTTCTGTCAGTGGTGATGGAGGCTTCATGTTCTCGTCACAGGAGCTTTCGACAGCAGTACTGCAGGGATGCAACATCACTCACTTCATCTGGAATGATGAAGCTTACAACATGGTATGATATATCATTGCAACATCTTGACTCAATATATTGTTACTGACACTAGGCAGGTCGAATTTCAAGAAGTGATGAAGGTACGTTTGTTCCGTCTTTTCTCGTTCATCTGCAAGTGTGGGCAGACTGCGAATGGGAAAAGCTAACATTGTATTAACTGGTCCAGTATAACCGCAGCTCGGGCATCAAGTTGGGCGGCATCGACTTCGTCAAATATGCCGAAGCATTTGGAGGCAAAGGTTTTCGTATACATGACTCCTCCGAGATCGAGAGTGTCATGGACCAAGCTCTTGCACACAATGGACTTTCTTTGGTGGACGTTCGGATCGACTACTCTGGCGCCAAGGATCTCGCGGCCGGACTCATTCAGGACTCAGTCGGCTGATTTTCATATTCCGATACGCAGAAAAGCAATTGCCTGGGGTTGCAGAATGAAAGCGAGGCATAGAAGTGATGCATGGTATAGAATCTCTGTTCCTCGATAAAGTGAGCTCACCACAAAATCTAGTTCCCTTATAATCAGCCTTCCACTTCTTTGACTCCCGCATCATCGGTCACGAGCTTCGCATCATTGAAATCATCGGAGGTGGGAAGCTCTACGTGAACGTTACTCGCCACGGCCACTTTGAACGTGAGCCCTTTTCCTTTAAGGTCGAGAACATGTCCTCCTGCTGACCGGTCCTTCTTGATGAAATGGAGGTGCTCGCCGGCAACTCCGAAACCCTGCCAGTTGCGCGGAGTCCTGAAGCCGATTCTGTGCATGGTATCAGCAAGAGATAAGCATGCATTCGCGGGTGCTGAGCTCACATTGTGCCTTCGACATCCTGATACTCTTCTACTGACTGCTTCTTGCCAAGCTCGGAAAGTGGCTGCCCCTTGTACCTGGAGATTTTTAGAGTGAGCTGAATACAGTGTTTATGTTCGTGCGCATGAACTCACTCTTGTCCCCTCACAGTTCTACATTTCAGGTAGTCGAAATGCCCGTCGATGCGATAAGTCATGAACAAATTCGCTGCGTGATCATTGAAGCTGTCCAGCGCATTTTCTATATCGTCTTTGTCTTGGAAGTCTACTGAGCTTGTCCGTTCGGGTACGAAGTGTGTGCTGACTGCGAAGGGAATCCGGTCTGTATCGTCTGCTTCCCTTGTTTGACCGCCGGCTTGGAGTTGATAGATCTTGCCGTCGAGGAACATGAGCTCGCCTTGCATGCGCGCGAAAGTGCCCAGGCCTTGGTTGCCTTTGCTAGCGAGCTTGGTTGCAGTGATGCCTGTCTCGCTGACGCCGTCCATCAATGCATTGAGCAGACTGTACTGGTATATGTGATTTTTCTCCATGATTGTGGCTGACCTGTGTTCTTAGATCTTCGGGATATGAGAATGGAGATTTCCATTGCACAGTGCTCACGAAGATAAATGGCACGTCACGCAGCGGTGTTGCAGCAGCAAGAGCCGTGACCAACGTCATAGGCAGAACTTGCACGGTTGGGGCAATGGATAACACAGATTCCACGCAAACCAGGCTTTGCGTTCATAGAAGCAGAAACTCCTGGATACAATGATGGCTGAGTCTGCAGGAGCGAGTGCTCATTGTTGAGAAACATGATGAACAGACACACTGCAGCCAGAAAAGATGACGATTTGTGGGCTCTGTCGGATGTGGAAGCCGATCAGTCAACGAGGCCGATTTTCTGTCGCGCGACATGCTCCGTTACAGTAAGCATTACAAGCAGAAAATTGAACGTGAATTCGTGATGAATGTCTTTGGATCGTGAGGTTTGTCCTGGACCTTCGTGAGGAAAGAGTGGGACTGCCTCGGATTCGGATTCCAGCAGTTCGCTTAGACTTTTGCCAAACTTCCTGACGTTTGGTCTGTCGACAACATTTGGCGTCCATCTGCGTGCCACGACCACCACACGCATCATGGCGGACACAGCAGACGCCGCTCCTGGCCTGACCTTCCCAAGAGACACATTCGCCAGCTTGGCGCCGAAGCCTTTCCTGCTCTCACATCTCAAGCTCCCCACACCGACACGACCAAGTGGAAGGTCGCCCGAGCAATTTCGCAAGCCTACAATCAATACCGGGTCGCTGTCGCACAGCAACGGCAGTGCAGTCATTCGTGTTGGAGATACCGCAGTGGTGTGCGGTGTACGGGCCGAGATCCTTCTTGCTTCCGACATTCCCAATCCGCCCGGCGATGATGTTGATGAGAATGAGATTATTGAGCATCTAGGCCTGATTGTCCCGAATGTGGAACTCAGCACTGGTTGCTCTCCAGCGCATCTGCCAGGAAATGCACCAGGCTCAGTTGCGCAATCGCTGTCTTATCGCATTTCGTCGCTCTTGAACGACTCCGGCGCCATAAACCTGAACGATCTTCGCATTGACTACGTGCAGCCAGCCAGCGACGACGAGACGATAGACGAGGCAGGCAAGACGGTGACCAAGGCATTCTGGACGCTGTACGTGGACATCTTGTGCCTGGCCTTGGACGGTAATGCACTGGACGCTGCTTGTTTGGCTGTCTCTGCTGCGTTGCATGACACTCAGCTGCCGAGTGCACGCTGGGATCCAGACAGGGAGTGCGTGGTCTGCTCGCCATTATCTTCCGATGCACGCTCTCTTCGACTTCATGCTCTGCCCTCAATCAGTACTTTTGGGGTCTTCACTACAGCTTCACCACTCAAGGCCTCGAGCAATGCACAGACGTGGCTACTTGCCGATCCTGACGCATTCGAGGAGCGAAATTGCAATCAGTTCATGACTATTGTGACTCAGGACTCCGATGGAGATGGTCAGCTCATTGTGAAGCTGGAGAATAGTGGCGGGAGACAGGTTGATCGGCAGACTGTGCAGACGGCGTTGCAACTCGCGGAGGTGCAATCTCGGGCAATCAGGACCATCATCCTTGGAGGCTGAGAGAATTCCGTGGGCGTCTTAGTCTGGGTAGTGCGGTTTTGCTGGACTAAAAGTGTCAACGCCTCTACTGTCATCGGAGCTTCTGGAGACATCCTCCACATATCTCGAGCCCTGCGCGCTCGTCGCCTGTTCACATGACGATGGCGGGCGAAGAGATGTTTGTTGAGGATTGTCTGCAACGGCACGAGAATGGAACGCAGGCAGAATGCAAGCGACGCGGCAACCTAAAGCATACCTATGCCAGACTTTGGCTCAGTATGCAGATTGCCCGAAGCGATTGCCAGCACACCTTATAGAGCGGACACAAGTGCCGGGCGTGGAGAAATTCGGCGGCATGAACGAGTCCGAGATTGCAGCGCGCACACCTTCAACAGAAGCATAAAAGTCCTCTTCCGCCTTTGTCGGGGTGCATTGGATCAAGCGGTCACGGGTCTGGACGATCCGCAACAGCTAACAACCGCCCTTCGCCGCTTGTCCTCTGCCTCAAGTTGCGGCCGACGAAGTAGCACTCATAGTACGATTAATGGAGACCAACAGCAGCGCTGCCGACTTACTTTGGAGTCCTCTCGGGTCGAGACATTCGGTCCAACTATGCGCCGAACCATTGAACGAATTTCGAATGCATCGATATGTCCCAATGCCCGATCTTGAGCCGTGGGTCGCAACATGTGCCATGCGTAAGTTGTGTGACAGCAAACGGCTCGCGTTCTGGTCGTTAAGGCTGAAACGGTAGCAAGCAGCTGGAGCCGATACAGCGTGTCGGTTCGGCACGAAGCTTCTGCCATGAGCTCTGGGCAAACTGACCTCCCTGACTATTGCGTCTCGGATAGCAGAACCAACGCGTACAGAAATGTGACCTGGCAGCTGTGAGAGTAAGCGTGTTCACGCCGCATCTCGCCCTTGCCTCTGCATTGGCTGCTTGGTAACAGCCAAAATCTGCAAAGAGACGAGTGCCACGCTTTTGCAGGGATTCACGTTTCACGACGCCGACACTTTTCATGAGGATCTCCACTGGCGCGTCTCATCTAATCTGGAAGCGAGCCAGATCAAGCAAAGCTGATGAGTCCACCCCGAGATCTATTCGGGGACCACATATCAGTTCTGCTTTGTATATTTTATGTCGCGTAACCACAATCGTGGCGGTTACGCCTAGGCCGGGCTGCCGATTGCCCCTTCCTGCCACGTGCTCAGGTCGCACAGCAAGGGTAACGCATGTTTGACACTGCAGTCCTACTCGTCTCACCAAACCATCAACGGCATTTCCTTGGATACCAGAATGCCTTGACTGGTGCCACTGACAGTAGCCTGCGCGCCTTGGACGCCCAAGCTACGAATGTCCAAAGGACGTTTGCTGCGGTCAATTGTGCACACACAAACAGCCATTCCGTTCGCCAGGCTTGCTGTCAAAGGAGATTTGGTCTTCCCAATGCAGTTCCACCTGCATTGTAGCCCTCGATTTTTCCGCGACATAATAGCACAATCCGCGTTACACACGATCAGAACGTTCCACGCGATACTGGGGACTCAAGGATTACCGGTCGACAAGCAGCGGGTGCCCGCCAATACCCACACCTGCCGCTCAAGAGGCCTGGTCGTGCATTTGCTCTAGCCTGTGACAACCGACTATGGCGCCGTGGCATACGCGAAGGCGTGCCGTGACGTTCTTGCCACAATCATAAATGCAGCTCTTCTCAACCACTGGTGCCGTCTTTCTTACTATCTGCCACTTTCTTCACGAAGCCTCCTCCACTCCTGAGATAGCATATCTGACGAGCTGATCATCGGCACACATCAATAGCGTCAAGTCGCCCTCATGGCGACCGAAGACATCAAGCCTACCTCTGCGGAGCCCGAAACCCCACAAGAATTGCCCAAGGTACCCGACTATCTTGCTTCGCCAAACGCTGTCTTTGGAGATAAGGACGTTCAATGGCGCTACGGCCGGGCACCAGACTACTCGAAGACACGCAAAGTGTGGGCTGAAGGTGAGCAGATGTTCTGGCAGCCTCTTGAATCTCTACACCTGTGATGCCTGTCAACTCGGTGGTGCACAGCATCTGCTTGTTTATGCACGCGACTGGACGCTCCACGTGGCCACCCTATCCCACCCGCCATGACACGAGCGCCAGAGTTCGATGCTTTGGGAACCAAGCAATCACCAGCGCACCCAGACACACCCTCAGTCATCCGTTGCTCCGGACCCTGGTCCATGACTCTGGATATGCGTGATTTTGATCATCCATGTGAACTCAGCGATCGTTGTCGGTCAATTGGTCCCCTATCTGACAGGAATGAAACAGGGAAGACGATGAACCACGCTGCCGGCAGTCTCGAGGAAATGGTTGAAAATCTGGTCAAGAATTGGGAGGTCGAAGCATCGTTCAAGCCACGTCTGTCAGACTGGAGAACCATTGATCACGAGAAGTACTCCTTTGCAATGGGAGGAGGGCCACCAATGTAAGGACTCCAGACTCTGATAGTATGCCTGATATTCTGACCACCGCGGAATCTAGGTCAGCAGAGCACATGATCAAGGTTCGTGTCACAAACGGCGAATGCTCAGTTCCATGTACTGACAAAGTGGGCTGCAGGTTGGCACGTACAATGGGATCATTGCTCCGAACGAATACTACAGTCCAGAGAACTCGGATTTTGCTTCAAGTCACAAGACTTTCAAACGTATGATGCCCACCTTCGCGTGGGAGGTCCTGGAGGTGTACAGCGGTCCACCGAGGGTTTCATTCCGATGGAGACACTGGGGAACGATGAAGAGTGGTAAGCAGAGGCTACAGAGTAATACCCCGAAATACCGAGCTCCCATCTAACTTGTGCACAGACTATGTGGGCTTTAACGAGTGAGTCCGCGTTCCTTCCGTCGCGTCTCGCAACATTTCCTTGGCACTCAGTACTGACACCTACTAGCAAGGGTGAAAAGGTCACAGCAAAGGCTCATGGCGGCATCATTGACATCGAAGGCGTCACTGTAGCAGAAGTCGACGACAAAGTGCGTCTTCGAGCTCTTCAGACCTGGATGGATCCTCTTGAGATGTTCCGTCAAATCGCACCCCAAGGAATCGTCAACAAGCAGACGATGAATCGCAAAGTAGATATGGAGACCGCGCTGGACGTAGACGCGGATCGCGCAGCAGCCCAGCAGACCGCGGACTCGACAACGAATGGCACACCCGACATCACACAGCAGCCTGCCGCTATCTCTGCCGAGAAGTCAGTGCCTGCCGAGGGTGGTCGCCAGGACGATCAGAGCAATGGTGTCTCCATGGGACAGACAGACCAATCTTCGACAACGACACAGCAAATGCCTTCCCGAACTCTCACCGTTGGTCCCACTGATACATCACTGGAACAAGCCAACTCCCATGCGAAGAGCATCGTCGACAGTGCCGCCACCCACGGCGAAGACAGAACGCTCGAGAAGCCTGAATCGAATGCTCAAGCCGAAACGGAAGTCATACCCCCATCAGAGTGGCCAAACACCAAGTCGGCCCCAGCTACAGGCCAGGCCGAAGACGAGCAAGTTCCACGATCGATCTACTCATCTTCCATCACAGGGCGCGAAGAGGATGTGGTCATTGCGGCCAAGCTCGGCAACGTCGAAGATGAGTCCGAGGCCACCGACACATATGACGACGTCGACAGACACTTGGAAGGCTCGGCTGCGCAAGTGCACCCTCACCCCAAGGATACGGAGAAGAAGGTCGGACCGGAGGCTGGTGAAGCTGTGGCGGCTGGATCGGAGACCGAAGAGACCAGGCTGACACATGAGGAGATGGGCACGATGACTCCGGGCGAGTGTCCGTTCTTGATGAATCGGGAGTGAGGGCTTCGCGTGGAGGAACAGGTTCGGTTATTACTTTGATTCGATCAGTGCTGTTGCGGTATGACCAATTTGTGATTTGCGCTCGCGTTCATTTGTACGATAGTTTTGCTCTTCTGTCAATTTGCTTGAATGTTGCTGCTCGATATCATCTCCCGACACCGATATGCTCATCATAGGTATCTCGTCTTTGCCTGCTGCTTGACTGAGATGGGAACGAAGCAAGAGGGATCTGTGATTGCAACAACGAGGTTTTCAGATTTGACTCACCCACGCTCGCAGATGGCGTGACGATTTCCTGACGTGACTTGACTCTCCCATCGCCCACCCGGTCTGTGTGGGCGCAGACGGATGGCACTGCTGGATTGGCAGGTAGCGGGCACGTTCTGCTGTTTCACGGGCGAAGATCACGTCTGGTCACCTGAATTGCAACAAAACCCTGCCGCCTGCGGCACAACACCCGCTCCGCTCATGATTGGCCGCTGAGCTGTGCTGACCTCTTCTTGCAACGCGCCTGACGGATAATGCACTCCAGGCAGCAGACGGCACATCTCTGACAAGTGTCTCGTCGATCTCCAGTCACATCGACCATGTTTGGGCTTTGCCACCACCGCCGAGCGGCTGTCGGGCGTGGACGGTGGTGTAGCGTGTGCCTCGACGAACGGTCCGAGAAAGTGGCCGCCCCGGATTCGGATCGTGGCTCCGTGGGCAGAATTGTGAATCCGCAGCACAGGGCACAGTACAGCACCACCACACAGGCGTGGCAGAAGGATGCATGGAAGTGGCATCGCGATGAGGCACAGACGAGAGGGGCATGTACAGGACAGAGGGCCGAAGTCGCGCGGTGTTGGGGCGAGATGTGCTGTCCATCACACGAGGCGCCGCTGCTGGGATGCGTGGGAGGAGAGAGGGCATCATCATGCGCGCGGCAGAGCTTGCGCTTCACACATGGCGAGACAGCTCCCGCCACGGCCTCGCAGGAGTGATGGCGGGAGGCATGAGCCATGGTGAGCGAGCGATGCGAGACACGCCTGCCATTCAGATCATCGCTCCAGCGCCAGCTGTGATGGTGACGATGAGGCGAAGTCGCGTGGGCGGGTGTGGCGAGGCGGGCCAGAGGTGAGCGGCGGGGCGGGGCGAGAGTCTTGGTGCTGCTGCTGGTGCCGGAAGTGGCCGAAGGCAAAGTATGACTGTGCTCCGCTCCTGCCACACGCCGCCTGCGCCTGCGCCGTGCCTGTTGGGTGGCCTCGCCTTGCCTGCCTGCTGCGTCTCTGCCCTCACGCACTCGCGACTCGACTCTGCTCAGCTCAGCTCACTCGCACCTTCCTTCTTCCCCCATCACCACCTCCAGGCAGCATGGCCCCCAACACCACCGCGATCGCCGCCACCTCGCTTCTCTCTTTGTAGGCTGTCGCTGCAGCCTCCGACGTGCGACGTGCCGACTTCGATGCGTGGCGAGGTCCACCGCTGCTTGCGACTTGCCGCCTATTCTTTGTACTCATCCTGCCCACTCGCCACAAGAGTCATTCCTCTTTACTCTCTACTCTACCCTTCACTCATAATACGTGGTCTCCGCCGCCACCGCCCTTGTACCACCGGCCACCTCTCCCCTCCGACACCTCCAACCCTCCTCCGGCCAGCGAGGACGGACCGCCGACGCCGCACACCACTGCGACGCTATCCCGAGCCTGCCTCCACAACACAACCGAAGACATCGACGTCCTCCTAGCCGCCCCACTCGACTCCCCGACTTTCGTAGCCGACGAAGCACAACGCTTCAACCCAGCCTCGACGGCACCGGAGCGAAACTGGCGGAGCCGCCACGAACCACGTCGCTCATACTGAACCATACGAGAGACGAAATGATTTATTTCCTGATTACCGAGAAGCGTCCAGTCACCAGCGCAGTCACGTCCAAGTTGATCATCGATTCCACTGTCCAGGGCTCAGAGTGCTAGGCACCACCGCCACCACGACACTCGCGCATTGTATCATTTACCATACACTGCGCTTCACAACCACACTTACGAGGAACGATTGAAACTACTGGACATACTGAGCTGTTCGACTGGACCGCAGCTTTGAGACCGGTTCCCTGCACCATACGCTAGGAATCAGCTCACCACATCGATACGCCTGCATCCACTACATGGTAGCGCGCGTCGACAACTAGCATTGGGAGGCGCAACGGTGTCTTAAAATTACGGATGAGCATAACATTGGACACATTTTCCTTACTCGACCCATGATGAGCACGGAAATCGACTTCAGTAGCTCGAATGGGCACGGACCTGAAGCGAGCCACTATGGACCATACGAGCCGTCGATAACATCTTCGACCTCATCTCAGAGCTCTGTCTTCTCCGACGCGGTCTCTGCATCAAGCTCTATCGCTACCTCCATATCCGACGACTTTCGCAGTAGTCAGGAGGATTCCGGAGAGCGGGACCGAGTGTGCGGTCAAGCACATTCACAGTTCCAGCACCACGATCATCCGCGGAACGATGGTCATCTCGCGCTGGCGGATCTGATCAAGTCGAACGACCAGTGCCCGTCGTACGCGGATGTCACTTCGGTGCCTCCTACCCACCAGCCGAACCCACGGCGATGTTCACCATCCAGGGGCTCCAGGCCTCCACCACTTGTCAGACAACGCGATCGAAAGGTCAACTTTGTCGACAACCTCGTTGGTAAGCAGCTTATGTCAAATTCTCGGTCATGATTGAACCCACGCTAAGGCTTTTGCAAAGACTCTGCTACACAAATGGTAGAAGTCATCTGGCCCCTGTCTGTTGTCCCATGCCGTGCTGAGGCCGGTGGACGCGGCGTTTTGCCACTGCGGACTTATATCGAAGAGACTCTGAAGAGATCTCGCACCAGCTATTCGACTCTCCAGGTCGCGCTCTATTATCTCGTCCTGATACGCCCCCACGTACCAGAGACTGACTTCACCATGGAGCAGACTGTGGACTGTCCAGCTGAACGTGCGCTCATGTGCGGTCGCCGCATGTTTCTTGCTGCACTGATCCTGGCATCGAAATACTTGCAGGATCGGAATTATTCCGCCAAAGCCTGGAGTAAGATGTCTGGGCTTCGAGTCAGCGAAATCAACGCGAACGAGCGAAACTTCCTCAGCAAGATCGATTGGAAACTCCACATTCCAAAACCTGCATTCGAGAAATGGCAGGAGATCGTGCTCAAGTACTCACCGAATTCGCCCTCATCGCCGGGATGGGATGCACTCTCTGGCAACTCGACATGGAAGCGCATCATTCCTTCGCTTACAGCAGACCTTAACAAGCTGCCGATGCCGGACGAGATCATGGTCGCGGAGCATGAAAGAACTTCGTACTTTGACCTTGCGTCACCGTCAACGTCAACCCCGGTGTCGTCAAAGGACGGACTGAGACCACCACGAATTGCCTCCACGTCTCAAGACTCTACACCTACACCAGCGACCGTCCTACCTCGATTCCTGGAGCCGAGTCCCAATGTGATCCCACCCACACCAGCCTTGGCCCGGATGGCACCTTTGCCTACTCCGGCTATGACACCACAATCAGCTGCTTCAAGCACTCCTGCAGCGAGCGCTTGCGGCTCTCGTCAGTCATCCATGGCTTCTGCAATGGCACTCGCACAACAGAAGAGTCTCAACAGATGCGTTATGGATGCACCCGAATTCGAGTTCCGACACGCACATCGGCCCACCAGACGACCGTCGATCATGAGCATGGGCTCGAGCTCGTATGGCTCCAGCCCCGAGTCCCTCATGTCCGATTACTCTCGGTCATCACGCTCATCTTCGGTCTCTTCGGTGTCAACAGTTTCGACAGCTTCGTCTTTGGCGCCACGGGCCTGCTTGGCTCGACAGGCGACATGCCGAAATGCTGGATTGTTGCCATCAAAACCTATCAGGGACGAGCAAGTCGGGACCGTGATGAAGCCCATTGTCATTGACGATGATGTGGAAATGGTCTCGAGTCCGACCATGGCAGACTTCTCCGTCAGCGAGAAAGTCCTTCACGCGCCACACCGACACAGTCGTGGTGCGAAGAATTCTTCTCAGGTTGGATCAGCTCCTGCAACGGACAAGTCAAAGAAGCGAGTGCGCTCACAGGGCCACCGTCGCTCCGAGCTGCAAGAAGAAGTCCGCTACCTGCTCGAGGAATCGATGAACGATGACGAAATGGATCTGGATGACCGCGTGTCACCAGCCCCAGCTTCGGAGCATGCAAACAGCATGCTAAGTCGCGGCCCGTCGGTCGTGTCTTTCCGAAACATGCAACCTCCTGCTACCCTGGGAGGTTGGGACTATGGGAGAATCCCAGTCCAGAAGAACGACGGCAAGAAACGTACTTGCTGCTCCGTTCGCGCCATGTCTATATCTCCTGTACCTTTGTATGGCGAGGTTGCATAAGTAGTAGTTGCAGCAATTCTCGCCGAGCTGCCCGCTTGTAGTAGTAGGAGCTGGGAGCCGCATTTTCTGTGGTCACGAACAGGACACGAGAGGCGTTTCTATGGGGAGGGAGATGTGTGCGTGTGTGTAGTTGACGATGTGAAGATAATCCACAAAGTGACAAATGTTCAAATTTGTTTATTTCACTCTTTTTTCAATGTTCAGTTTATTGTAGCCAATATGATACTCGGTGGTTTGTGAGCCGTGAGTAGGGTTCATGTGTGCACACTCGTATCTCAGATAGATGGCTGCAACAGCGGAGTGAGCTCTTCTTCGACGAATGAACTTACTCGCGGCTATGCACCCGTGTCTCTGACAGATGTTGGCGGCACGGTCCTGTTCGGAGTCACTTCAGTCAACAATGAAGCCTCGACGGATCTGGAGAAAGGTCTTGCAGAGAGGGAGGGATTCTCATTCAAGGCTTTCTCGTTGGAAACAGCTATCTGGAGCGTCTACCGCTCTGAACAGTACATTGGCTTGGCAATTCTTTCATTCTCCCACAAAATCTTTGCTCACATCTCAGCAGTGTTCATCTCACCAGTCGCGGTCGCAGCTTGCGTCAACGACAACAGCTCATCCAAAAGCACACGAGGCTGCTGAAAAGAATCAAGCATGAGAAACTCTCGAGCGATATCTTCAGCTCGACCCAGATCCTTGCGCTCATCCTCCGGCACTTGCGCGCACGCCTCCACCAGATCCTCGCCACGTGCTGCAAGACCTAGTAATTGGTCCGCTCGGCTGATGACTTTGTGATCGATTCCATTGATGGCAGCGCACATGGTGCCATAACTGGAACCGTTCCTCCCAGGGCGCAAGTTGTACAGGTAGGTAATCTGGTCATCTGGTTGAGAGTCTGAATTACCGTCTTGTACTTGCACCTCCATGTATCCGAAACCTAGCGAGGGCCTGGATGGGAGGAAGCCAGATTCGAAGATTTCGTGGAAGTGCGTTGCTCCGATCACTTTCGGGCACTGAGCTCCACGGTTGAGCAGATGTTCGAATACGCCAGCAGCCAGACCAGCCCCGTCGTAGGACTCGGTACCTTTGCCGAACTCGTCGATGATCAGCAAGCTTCGCCATGTGGCCATGTTGAGCGCCAACGAAGCTTGTTGAAGGTCGTTCATGAAGGCACTCTGAATTCGTGAGACGGTCTCTCTTGTCGATATTCTGGTCAAGACAGCATCGGTCAAGCCGATCGTAGCAGATCTTGCAGGCACGAAGCTGCCAATGTGAGCCATGTAGACGATGATTGCAACTTGCTTTAGGTAGATGCTTTTGCCGGAATAGTTGGGTCCTGTCAGTATCATGACGCTTGGCGCATCGGGTGGGAGAGGACGACGGACGCGTGGGTCAGCGGAGATCAATGACTCTCGTGGATCAGCAGCCTGGTCATCACCACAACCTCCTAGTAAGTAGGTGTTGTTCGGGACGAAAACGGGCACTGTGAGCTCTTGCAAGATGTGACGACCGTCCTCAATCTTGATAACGTTTTGTTCCGTCATTCGAGGTCTGACCAGGTGGTGCTCCGCGGCCCCTTTGGCCAGAGCTAGGAGACTGTCGACTTCGCCGCAGATGTCGGAGACGGCGTGGAGAAGGCCCTCATGTTCAAGGACACGCTGTGCCATGTCCTGGATGATTTCGATCTCCATATCGAGGACCCGGCCCCAGATGTCACCATATCTCTCATCTAGCTCGTGGGTGTTGGAGTTCTTATAGTAGCTGTGTCAGAATTAGCAGGAAATAACACTCTCAGTTCGATGAACAGGCTTACGCATGAGTTGCCGATGTGAACATCTTCTCCCAGGCATCATTGGGATCCGGCCCTTGATATGGCACTGGCACGGAATCCTCTTCATGCTCGATGGATATCAGGAATCCAATTTGGGGGAAGAAGATCACGTTGACCTTGGACTCCAGCTCTGCCGGAACCTGCGCAGCAACATGCGCAGCGACTTGAGACAGCATGTCTTCGATGGCTTCATACGTACGTCTTGCCTCATCCAGCTCATCGCTGATACCGCTTAGAACCACAGTCCGCTTTGCATCCCTGCACATGTCGAAGTCCACGATGTCCGAGATGAGCGCGCCAACCTCAGCCAGGCGTAACTTGTCGAGACTCTGGTAGACTTTGCGCACGATCGAGAGATGTTCAATTCCCACTGCTTCATTAAACGCATCAGTGAGTTCCAGTGCGGAGAAAGCAAATTGACGTATGCTAGCCCACACGGAGGTAGCGATTGGGCGGACTTGGTTGACACCGCTCGTTATGCCCTTGCGTATATTCACGGTAGAGATGCGCATATCTTTAGCCCCGCTCAACAACTTTGTCAGGCGGTCGATAATACCAGCGTTCTCGAGCCGCAAAAATGCGCTGATGGTGTTGTGGCGCTCATCAATTACCTCGAGATTCAAGCTCGGTCGAAGAAAGATTTGTCGTAATATTCGACGACCTTGACCAGTCCCGGCGTGGTGATGGAAGAGTCCATACACCGACAGACCTTCTTTGGAGCCCCTTGACCAATTCTTGCTGGCTGGCCCCTGTTGTTGGATGTTAGGATGGAACTCCGTTGTTGTGATCTGCAATGACAGCAGAGTGTCAACATTGATGAACATCGAATCGCTCAAACTGAACATCTCGACTGTCGCTACACCAAACATGGCGTCTGCGGCCCTGTCGCCCGGCAAGAAGGTAGTAGCTTTCCTACGCTGGAGATAGGCTAGTACGGCGCCTGCACATCCAATAGTGAGGTGGCTCTCCATGTTGATGACGCCTGAAAGGCGAAGCAAAGCGTCTTGCTGTCCATTCTGGTCATCCTCAAGGCCGTCGCCATGATCTAGAGTCGAAACCACATCGCCGGGCACAACGTATGTGACGCTTGGACCATTGCGGTGTCCGATTTGCAGATTTAACAGCTTGGTCTTCCCAGATTCATAGCTGAGTTCAGAGTTGGGCCGGCATTCAAGGAGATAGGGCAGACGGGTCTGATCGCTGCCACCGTTGTCTGAAGCTCGTGGGTTGCGTGCTTCGGGATCTAGCTGACCGATAGCTTCCTCGTTGCACTTTGTGGAGACAAGAATCACGGTTGGGTCGATGAAGAGCTTCACTGTTTCGTTCTCAGCGGAGGCTAGCAAGGATAACCAGAGATGGACTTACAAGAATTTACCACGTCTGTCGCGCCTGCCTGAACATCTTCCATGAAACACAATTTTCGGAGCCGTGCATTGTAGTATGTACAACCAACTGCGCCCCGGTCAGTGACGTGCACTGCCATGATGACCTCGCTCAGATATTCGACGTCCACATCTGCGTCCCTGTCGTGAAAGTTCGCGGTCGTGGCCGTGGCGCTGCGTGCATCGTCGTCAGCACGGAAGGTGCGAGTTGACGCCTCTGACATGTTCGAAGGAATTCGTCTCGGCGCATTTTGAGATCTGGCGAGAGACTGCGACGCATTGACATTCCCGCGTGAGGGCTCCGTTCCAGCGGAAGGTGCATATCGCTGGCGTGTGCCGGTGCGAATGTTGGAGTAGGATGAAGTGGTGCGGGCCCGCGTCGGTCTGCCCTCGAGCTCACCACTGCGGCGCCGCTTGGGTGCTGGCATTTCGGCTTGAGCAGCTGTGGTGGTATTGACAGGATGTGTTGGGTCGTTAAATTGAGGTTGAGAGGTGAGGTGGAGTTTGACATCGAGGCAGGTGCAAAATCTCAGCTTAAGCAACGGCACGCAACGTGCGTGCATGAGGAAGGAGCAGACATCGCATCTGTTCATGCTTCAAGGCTGCGCCTCAGCTCTCTACAATATGTAGTCCGCTCGCCACAGATACTCGTGGTGGATGCTCGAGGCGTGTGCTCCCTATCTCGCCCACGTGTATGTTGGCTGTCCCATGGTATACCGAAACAACTCCAATTCAGCTTTTCGCCGCCGTATGTCATGACTTTCCACCGACTGCTCCATGCTTCTTCAGTGCAGCGAACTCGTCCCTCGTCTTTCTTATGTCCAAAAAGCCCGGTCGCTCCTCCAGTGCCGCGAATGGGTTGCCTCCTCCCACGCCCACTGCTGACACTGCTCTCGCTTCTTTGCTTCGCTCCAATCTACCGGCCCAGACGTTCCATTGTATGGGTTGAAGCTCAGGGCTGCCGAGGACAACCCCTACGCAGAGCAGAAGGACGGAGAATAAGGTCTCGAGCACGACGTCCGTGGGTATCGATATCTTGGGGTCGAGTATCGAGGGTAGTATTGAGCTGGAAGGTGTTGGCAGAGCTGAGGATGGCAGAAGCGAGTGTTCGTATGAGCTGTATACACTGTCGGCGATCGAAATTAGCGCCAGCACATGACGAGAGCTCATATCAAGTTGGCACTCACGCGTGTGAAAGGAATACCAGTCCAGCCAGATTGAACAAGTTCGCTGAAGCGCCCATGGTGGCTGATATTGAGTGTGTCTCCCGGAACAGCGTATGCTGTCGCTATCTGTGAAGGTGAAAAGTACTTTCTGGAATTGGTGCGACGCCTTTCAATGGGGATTGGAGTTCAGTTGCCCTTCAAGAAAGTGAGCAGCTAGAGAAGCGTGCGTTGTGGAGGTGAAAGTCACGTCACGTGATACCTCACCTCCTCAATTCTACAACATGTCTCTGAGCATGAACAAACCCTTCAAGGTGCTTGAACTCAATCTCGTGTGTGACGAATACCAGGCTGTCAGAAAGAGAGGTTGACATGGCATGTATGTTCACTCGAAGTGAGGGTCGCTTTCACGTGATATGGCTTGGCAAAACTTCATGCGAAGAATACCATGGACATTGTGGTACACATCAATGAGTAAATGCTTCATGGTCATTGCAATCATGAATTCTTTTGGTATCTATTCATCACGCGTCAAGGCCGTGCCACCCTTTGTGCCGGGCTCATTGCCTGAAAAATGGGCTCCTTCTAATGTCCCAGGCATGACATGTATTCACCCGCCATGGCCCTCGGTCTGCCGACAACAACTCTGTCGCTCTTGTTGCATTCAAACAGCGATCAAAGTTTTTGCATGGCCGCCACGTCACTGGACTGCACGTAGTCCTCGAAGCCCTCGATGGTTTCCTGAAGTTCCTCCATCGAGACTTTGTCATCTTCAACGACACAGTTGATCTGGAGCTTCTTGATACCGAAACCAACGGCAACAAGCTTGCCTCCACCCCAGACCAGACCGTCTTGCTCGATGCCACGAACAGCAGCCTCCAATGCCTTCATGTCGGTCTCATCATCTGTCAAGAATTAGCACAGCGTCTTGTACGTTCCAGCAATGTATCATACCCCATGGCTTGACGTCCAATGTGACGATAGACTTGGCCGCTGGCTTAGTCTTGCCCTCCTTCTTCTTCTTGTACTCAGCAAGTCTCTCCTCACGAATGCGGACTGCCTCTGCATCCTCCTCCTCGTCATCGGAACCAAAGAGATCGACTTCATCATCGTCTTCCTCCTCAGCCTTCTCTGGAGCCTTCGCGGGGTTGACGGTGAGGTCAGAGGACTCTGGGCCGTAGGCAGTGGCGGCCTTGCTTGGGTCACCAGGAAGGGAAGAGAACTCTGGCTCGAATGTGGAGATGTGCTTGTACCAGCGGTAGGCGTGTGGGTACTTCTCGACCTTTGGCTGCTCACTGAAGGACTGGAAGACCTTCACGTCGGCTTGCGAAGGGCCATAGCTTTAGAGCTGTCAGCGCAAATCCTTGTGCGAGAAATAATGACTGTGTCTTGAGATTCCGCAAAGGGGGGTCAGAGGTGCGCAAGCGCTTTGGTGTGGTTTCATTTGGAGGGTCTTAAGCTCCTCAATAACACGGACCAAATTGCATTCATCATGGTATTCTGCTGTGAAGAGATCGTGCTAGACTTACCCGACAATGTATGAGCGAGTCTTGACCCAGTTGTCAAGGACTGCGGCGACTTGTTAGCGCGGCAACAAGACACGGCGACCAACTAGCAACGTACGGGTCAGGCCAGTGTCGGAAACGAAGTCGGTGAAACCCATTGTGCTGGTGTTTGTGGCGAGTTCTGGGCGTGTGTTGTTCTATGACTGAGAGCTGCGGGATGCGGCGCAAGAAGAGAAGAATATTTGATTTGACCCTCCTCAACTGGTGTGGGGCGCGAGCGGGCGCTGCCGCGTCTCAGGCATAAACGCCAATCGTTAGCGGCGGGTCAGGCACAGGTCCGTCGAGCTGAAGAGAATAGCCTCGACACTTCCAGAAAGCATCAAGACATTCATCTCGAGCATAACAGTCTGATGGCTTCGTGATTTGTAGAGCATATGCAAGCGTTTGTTACTGATTTCCTTTCCTCATCTATCGAGCACCATGCTACTTCCAACAGCGAGACTCGCAGCAAGGCGAATAGCCTCCGTTCGATATCCATTACCTCGAAACACAATTCGAGCTGCATCGATACTACAACGAACAGCACCGCGCACAACGACCAATGCAGCGACACAATGGCGAAGCTATGCAAGTGGGCGGCCCCATCCTCCTGGTGGCACTCACCGAATGAACATGGGCGGAGGAGAGAGCGAGAAGCCTGCTCTTGAACAGTACGGCGTTGATCTTACAGCGAGAGCGAAAGAGGGGAAGCTGGACCCAGTTATCGGAAGAGACGCAGAAATACACAGAACAATTCAAATTTTATCCAGACGAACCAAGAACAATCCTGTTCTAATCGGTTCGGCTGGAACAGGCAAGACTGCCATTCTGGAGGGACTCGCGCAACGAATCGTAAAAGGCGATGTGCCAGAGTCAATCAAAGACAAGAGGGTGATCAGCTTGGATCTGGGAAGTCTGATCGCTGGAGCGAAATTTCGTGGAGATTTTGAGGAAAGACTGAAGACTGTCTTGAAAGAGGTGTCAGATGCAAAGGGTGGAGTGGTTCTATTCGTGGACGAGCTTCACACTTTACTGGGGCTGGGCAAAGCAGAGGGCTCAATCGATGCCAGCAATCTTCTCAAGCCAGCCTTGTCGCGTGGCGAACTTCAATGCTGTGGTGCGACGACCTTGAACGAGTATCGACAGATCGAGAAAGATGTTGCACTGGCACGGCGATTTCAACCGATCCTCGTGGGTGAGCCGTCTGTGCAGGATACAGTGTCCATCTTGCGAGGCATCAAGGATCGATACGAAGTTCACCATGGTGTGCGGATCACAGATGGCGCGTTGGTCGCTGCCGCCGCATACTCCAACCGCTACATCACTGATCGATTCTTGCCAGACAAAGCAATCGATCTTGTCGACGAAGCCGCCTCAGCCCTGCGATTGCAACAGGAGAGCAAACCTGACGCTATACAGGAGCTCGATCGTCAAATTATGACAATACAAATCGAACTGGAATCACTGCGCAAGGAGACTGATGTCGCTAGCAAAGAACGGCGGGAGCAGTTGGAGAAGACGCTCACCTTGAAGCAAGACGAACTTGGTGCTCTGACGGAGAAGTGGGAAGCAGAGCGAGCTGAAATCGAAGAGATCAAGCGAACCAAGGAAGAACTAGAGCGAGCGCGGATTGAGCTTGAACAGGCGCAACGGGAAGGCAACTTTGCAAAAGCGAGTGAGTTGCGATACGCGAAGATACCGGAGCTTCAGAAAAAGCTGCCTGAGGACCAAGGTGGCGAGTCAAAAGCTGTCAAGGATACACTCATTCACGATTCAGTGACCGCAGACGACATCGCTCTCGTGGTGGCCAAGGCGACCGGCATTCCTGTGACAAAGCTGATGAGCGGCGAGATTCAGAAATTAGTGAAGATGGAGGACGTCCTTCGTCAATCTGTCCGCGGCCAGGACGAGGCCCTACACGCAGTTGCCAATGCAGTGCGCTTGCAACGAGCAGGGCTCAGTGGTGACAACAGGCCTATTGCATCGTTTATGTTCCTTGGTCCCACCGGTGTGGGCAAGACTGAGCTTTGCAAGAAGATGGCAGACTTTCTCTTCTCCTCATCCAATGCAGTCGTGCGGTTCGATATGTCGGAGTACCAGGAGAAGCACACCGTCTCAAGGCTCATTGGAGCTCCAGCAGGTTATGTGGGCTACGAAGATGCTGGCCAACTAACGGAAGCTGTGCGAAGGAAGCCGTATGCTGTGCTCCTGTTTGATGAGTTTGAAAAGGCTCATCGCGATATCTCCACGCTATTGCTCCAGGTCCTGGACGAAGGTTTCCTCACCGATTCACAGGGCCACAAGGTCGACTTCCGCAACACAATCATTGTCTTGACATCAAATCTTGGCGCAGAGGCACTACTGGTGGACGATAGTGCTGCTTCTGAGATCTCGTCCGAAACAAAGAAGCAAGTCATGGACGTGGTGCAGGCCTCATACCCTCCTGAGTTCATCAACCGCCTGGACGAGTTCATCATCTTCAAGCGACTGTCCAAAGAAGCTCTGCGCGATATCGTTGATATTCGACTCCAGGAGCTACAAGCAAGACTGGACGATCGTCGCATCACTCTACAAGTTAGCGACGAAGTGAGAGACTGGCTTTGCAACAAGGGCTACGATCCCCGCTATGGTGCCAGACCGTTGAATAGACTGATCTCGAAGGAGGTTGGAAACAGCCTGGCAGACAAAATCATCAGAGGCATCGTGAAGAGCGGAGACATAGCTACTGTCACAACCAAAGACGGAGGTGAGCACCTGGATATTTTGGTACCTGGCAGCTGGGAGCAGTGAACTGGCGTGGCATTGTGATCACATAACAACATTGACGACTTGATGAAAGCATAGCGTGGGAATCCTGACTTACTGTAACAATGAAGTGTAGTTTTAGCATTGTAGAATACACTACTGTATATCCATGGCAAAATTCGGCGCTCAGCTCATTAAGCACATACCACCGGCTAGGCCAGTCGACAGGTGAAACGCGCAAGCATCTCTCCACCTTCACGAACGCGGCATCTGGCTCTTTCCAACGGGCGCCATTGTGTAGGCTTGCAACATGTGGCACGTTGTCTGTGGGCTGCTGACACAGCAATATCGTGCATCCTTCATGGTAACATCGATTGGCAGAGGTCGGTTGCTCGGCACCGTTGAAGCCATTCGTCGTCCTATCACCTTCTTCACAACACGCCTCCCGATGGAGTTACTTTTTGCAGGAGGATTTGATGTGGGATCAAAAACACGCTTCGGCCTCGCCGGTTGAGAGGAGTGTTGTCGCATTCTGTCGCACTTTCTGGGCACCTCGCGATGCACCAGGCAAAACATCGGCGGCAGGCACAGACTACCGAGTCCACCATCATCGGAACGACGGCGGCGCCACTGTGCTTCGGCATCGGCTTCTGACGTATTGCAGACGGCCCAATCTACCGGACATAGCAGAAATATTTTAGTCGCTGGCACTTTGGCCACGACGGCGAGCCGCCATTCTTTCTAAGCAGGCGCGCTGCTCTGTCGGGCATTGAGCGTCGGAAAGTTCGCCCCCAAGGGACTTGAGTTCTTTCTGTCCCCAACGCGACGCCGCATCTCTGAGGACTTGCACTTCGGCCGACTAAAGCCGCGAACCATTTTCAGTCGCGGTTTAAGTTGCGCTCGTCGAACGTCATTGTTTGTGGTTCAACTTGCCTCTTTCATCACTGCACTTTGTGCTCGCGTCCTGTGTGCGCCTCTGCGCATCATTGTTTTCGGAATCCAGTCGACAGTACCCAGACACAGACAACCTGCAACAGCCATGAATACCGAAGACCAACGAATGGAGGAGGTGGAGAGGGAAGCCAGCCCGGAGAGATATAACACAGTACCAGGATCAACGCCAGGCGCGCCAGAAACACTGAATCCAATGGAGAAGACCGAACGACGCGAGGCCTTGGAACGAACATTAACAGTCTCGAGCTCGTCCAGTTCCGGCTCTTCCTCGTCTGTTCGATCGGTCGAACGACAGGAAATAGGCATGTCACGATTACCGACCCAGCGAGACGACGTTGTGGATCTTGAACGCCATCCTACTGCTTTGAGCAGAATCCAAACAGGGCGCAGCCAGCACAGCGCTACAGTGGGCGCCTCTCTTCGTTCTAGGACGGCAACGCGACACAGCAAGACTCCTCTGCCCGCATTGTAAGTGAAGCAACAGTGCTCGATCTTCTCTGCCAGAATCAGCTCAACACCAGCAACGTGAGGAGAGATCTGCGAACACAGGCTGACAATACCTTTTTTTGGATAGTGGAGCTGGGAAGCCCTATCCACCTCCTCTACCGGAACGAGAAGAGTACGTTGTCGAATTTGATGGCCCGGACGATCCTTTACATGCGCACAATTGGCCTCTGAAAAAGAAGATGCCGGTTGCCGTAACGCTTGGCTATGTTACTCTCGTCGCCGCGTTTGGCAGTTCCATATTCTCAACCGCAACGGCAACAGTGGCCTCACAATTCAACGTCTCTCGGGAGGTCGGGATCCTCGGTGTATCACTATACGTGCTTGGTTTCGCGACAGGTCCAATGGTGTGGTATGTAGACGCTGGGAGGCATCCTCACTTCGCAAAAGACTTGTCTCAGACATTAGCGTACCATTCATTCACTGACTGCTTGTGACAGGGCGCCGTACAGCGAACTATACGGGCGGAAGACGCCTCTGTTGATCTCCTCATTCGGCTTCTCAATTTTCAACATTGCAGTCGCCGTTGCGAAGGATGCTCAGACGATCTTCATCTGTAGATTCTTCGCTGGTTTCATGGGCGCGTGCCCATTGACATGCGTGGGAGCAGTTTTTGCCGACATGTTTTCGAACCGTCAAAGAGGATTGGCCATCACTGTTTTCAGCATGACCGTGTTTTCTGGACCATTACTCGCCCCATTCATCGGAGGCTTCATCGTCCAGAGCTCTCTCGGGTGGCGTTTTACGGAATACATCACCGCGATCATGGGTTTCCTGGGACTTGGTCTGTCGTTGCTTTTCCTCGAAGAGACCTACCCTCCAATTATCCTGGTCAACAAAGCGGCGGACCTCAGGAGAAGAACGCGGAACTGGGGAATTCACGCCAAGCAAGAAGAGATTGAAGTCGACCTGAGGGAGCTTTTGGAGAAAAATTTGTCTCGGCCGCTGAGGATGCTTTTCACTGAGCCCATCGTCCTGCTCATCAGCATTTACATGGCATTCGTGTACGGGATTCTATACCTCGCTTTAACCATGTATCCGCTTTCCTTCCAAGGAGTGTACGGATTCAACCCAGGGGTAGGCGGGCTCCCGTTCTTTGGAATGATAGCAGGAGAGGTGCTAGCAGGCGTGTTTATGCTCTTCCTGCAGCCTTCGTACAACCGCAAACTGGCGGCGAATGACAACATGCCAATCCCAGAATGGAGACTTCCACCAGTCATTCTAGGTGGAGTGTTCTTCGGCGCAGGGCTTATATGGGTAATGAGAATTTTCCTTTCATTACAGGGTCGTACTGACAAGTTGTTGCAGTTTGGATGGACTGGGTATCGGGCAGATATCCACTGGATCGTTCCGACACTTTCTGGGCTTTTGACAGGATTTGGCATCATGTCGATCTTCCTGAACTGCCTGAATTATCTCATCGGTGAGTACCAGAACACCTGTCCTTCCGAGTGATCAAAAACAACATGCTAATGTAAACGAGATGCTTATTTGATGTTTGCCGCAAGTGCCGTCGCAGCGAATACGTTCCTCCGTAGTTTGGCAGGTGCAGGGTTCCCGCTATTCGCAACACAGATGTTCAACGGAATGGGAATTCAGTGGGCAGCCACCCTGCTCGGTTGCGTGGCTTTCGTCTGCGTCCCAATGCCCGTGTGGTTCTACCTCAGAGGGGCAAAAATTCGCGAAAAGAGCAACTTTGCTCCGACATTCCCAATCGCAAGTCAGGCGGCACAAGACAGAAGTGAGAGCGAGGAGGAGAAGATGGAATAAAATGACTTCTCTGCTTATCATTGGCGGAAGGGTAACCCTGTCTAACACAGAAGTCTGTGCATTCGAAAAGAGCAGGGGAGCTAGTTAGCAACCATTCTGATGCTGACTATAAGAACTTAATGTCTGAGAATAATCGAAATAAGACTGCGTAACAGTGTCATTTCGACCTTCTGCGTCGCTTGCACATTGATGCAATCTCTATACTGGAGTGACAAGCTTCTATAACGCCTTTTGGGATGATCGATTTGAACCGAGTCAATGTCGCAGATCATCACGATATCGAAGTCCGAATCGACGACTTCAGCAACACGGATGCACACTCCTTATTTCTTGCCAGCTTCCTCTTCGACAGTCTTTTTGACGCCGTTGACGAAGGCTTCCACGGCAGCTGACCCGCCCAGTGGCATACTGCCACCCTTGATGTTCCCGCCATTTTCGACCTTGATTCCCAGTGCTTCTGAGATCATTGGCAGACCACCATCCCGCAAAGCTACCGTCAAGGAGCCAAGACTCTGTTGCAACTGTGGGGAGCGGAGCACCTTGTTCAATATCTCCTTCTTCTGCCCAATCGAGAGTGTTTCTAGCGCTGCCTGTGCCGTAGCTGGAGTGACTTCTGCAGCTGATGTGGATGATGATGATTCTTGAGCTAGAAGGAAGAGCTCAGAGGGGAGGTACGAGCACAGAATGTCGATCTGCTGCTGCGATGCTTCGGATATGTATGCTGCGGTTGTTGATGTGGAGAGGAGATCCGGCAATGTGGTGAAAGGCTTCTCGGCAGCCTGTTGTTGAGAGCCGAGTGCGCCTCCGCCTTTGAGTGAGTTCAGGAAGTTCTGTACCACTGCGTTGGTATCTTGCGGCGCTGAAGAGGATGATGGTGCACTATCCGAGCGATGTCAAAGTCAGCGGGGTACCGGTACATAGAAAGGGACGAGCAGCGAGCGAATAAGCAAAGGCCGTATCATCATAGCTTTCGTGTGGTAATCATACATGCAGCTCCACCAACATCAGATGTCACATTCCATACATCGCCATTCCGCGCCGTGCAACCCTTTCAGTACGATAATGGAGCGGGCTCAACTTACGCTCTGCCGCCATCGGCTCCTCCTTCTCTGCTCGCCTCGCCCTCTTCGCGTGGATCACCACCAGTAGCGTCCTGTCCAGCACCTCCCGATTCTTGTCTTCCCAATGTGCGGTCCTGGTCAACCTCCATTGCGTCTGCATCCCCATCGGTGCCAGAGTTGCCGCCGCCGCGGATCTCATCGATTTCAGCAGTCACGTCAACATCTTCACCCTGCAGGAGTTGGTCAACGATCTGGCCGATGCGTTGATCACGCTCGCTGAACCAGCTGGCCTCTCCTTGACGTGACTGTGATTTGCTCTGCATCCAAAAGTAGTGTTTCTGGTTGCTGCTGCTGAACTTGAGAACGAAGATGCGGCCGTTCGTGGGCGAGTGCAATTGCTCGGCTCCTTGCTCTTTGACGAGAGGGAAGAAGTGACCGTCGGAAGGGAACATGAGCAGGTCGACCTCGGGCTCGGTGGAGGGTGCTGATCGAGGTCGCCAGCAAAAGTGCAGTAGTTCCTCTTCGCTATAGAGGTAGATGTAGCCGGGACGGGCATCGGGGGTGACGTTGCGGCCACTGAAGTCGCATAGACCGGCCTTGAACGTGATGAGCGGGGCGGTGGCCATGGTGGGTGGTGTTGTGGGCGGAGAAGTGTGATGGGTGGTGAAGTTCGATGTTTTGGACAGAGCTGCCTGCAGCTGCGCGTATGTCATGCGTGTCCGCGCAGGGAAGGTCGGGCGAGGCGGCGTTGCCAGCGCGGCGTTTCCTTTCGCCGATGTCCACGCGCGCCAAGTCTTCTCAAATCTCGAAGTGCGCTTTCATCGCATTGCCGGCGACGCAGCGACATCACCCTCTACTAACCCACACAGCACCATCCTCCCTGGTACGCACACACCGCACACCCGCTCGACCTCGCCTCATCCGTCGATTCGAGACTAATTGTCGCGCACAGTGGCCACCATGTCGTCCGAGGCTCCCCAGACCAAGAAGTTCCAGAAGGGCGAGCGGACCATCACACCCGCCAGCCAGAAGGCCAGCAAATACTACCCGGCCGAGGACGAGGCTCAGGCCAAGAAGGTACGACATCAATGGTGCACCGGGATGGTGGAACGGGCGGGACATGGGATGGAAAATGGGAGTGGGGTGCGAACATGGAAACAACATACTGACACTGTCAATTACAGACCCGCAAGGCTCTTCGCCCATACAAGCCTCGCGCATCGCTCCAGCCTGGTACCGTCCTCATCCTCCTCGCTGGCCGCTTCCGAGGCAAGCGTGTGGTCCTCCTCAAGACCCTCCCACAGGGTGTTCTCCTCGTTACTGGCCCATTCAAGCTTAACGGTGTCCCTCTCCGCCGCGTCAATGCCCGCTATGTGATCGCCACCAAGACCACTGTGCCTCTCGACGGCGTTGACTCCCAGACCGTGGAGAAGGCTGGCGGCGAGAACTACTTTGCACGCGACAAGAAGGCCGACAAGAAGGGCAGCCAGGAGGCTTTCTTCGCACAGGGTGAGAAGCCAGCCAAGAAGGAGGTGAACAGCGACCGTGCCGAGGACCAGAAGAAGGTGGACAAGGCAATTTTGGCCGCCGTGAAGAAGGAGCCTCTGCTTGCTGGTTACCTTTCGACCAACTTCAGCTTGAGGAAGGGTGACCGGCCGCACGAGATGGTCTTCTAGATGCGTTATCAGTCCAGCGGGAAGATGAAAACTCATGGCGAGAGCGGTCATTGGCGTTGTCTGCGGTAGCGCTTTGAGCATATATGCGAGGCTAGAACTACGGATGGCCCGTCAATATGCTGATTGAATGATAACCTCGTCAAGTTTGCAGAGACAGGCCAATTCAATGAAACTTTATGAGCAACCCAGACCATACTCCCGCAATATGCAAGTGGTGTGGCAGCATCAACGTTGCGCCTTTAATCGCAGAATACGATCGATGGCCGTAAGATAATCGAATCGAAGCGTCTTCAATCTCGTCGAACTACGTGGAATCTCATTTACCAGCCTACATTCTCTCCACTATACGGATGCAGAAGCCGTGCACATAGCCGTGATGTATCATATACCTGCAACGGGCAGATCGCAACATCAGCATCGAACGGTTTCCCTCATGCCGGAGGACAATACATTTGACTATGAGGACCCCAACTCCTGAAGTCGACGTTGTAACTCAACGTGTCAAACGAGGAACACGCTATATGTGTTCGCCATCATTGGTTGTGACAATTGCTGAGTCGCGTCTCGAAAGTTGATTTGACCGATTTGCAAATAATGATGCACTCCCATGCCTTGCTCACCACGACTAGAACCCAAATACCTCCACGTGGTAGGTCCACAGCCTAGGTTTAATCTGGATACATCGTGCCTGTGACGTCCCACTCTTGGCGTGAACCCATCAATTTCCATAGTCACAGTTCCAATCAACACTTCACTACCAACAGCACGTTCACCGAAAATGCACTTTCTGTGTTACAGCCGGCTACTGCTCGGCGTAGCGATTCCTACAGCAGCAGTCTACTTCACTCCCAAAGATAATGACGACAAACAAGCTCTCGCCACGTGCACGACTACATCGACTCAAAAGAAGCCTCAAGGTCAAGACTGATTCTCGAAAATTCATCTTCGTTCAGATGATGTTCCATGTACACTTCTCCGATCTTCGATCTTCTCTCTACGAATGTCGACAATATGTACAGATCTCTGTGTGAAGGCATGCATGCGCCGGCCCTTTCTGGTATCTTCGGCTCCCACCCAACGAACGCCTGATCGTAAAATGCAATACTGGAGGAAGCTTTCAGCTCTTGCTTCCGAATTCGCTCGACGGCGATCTCGGAAGCGTTCATTCGCATATCGCCGTAACAGATATATCATTACCAATGCATCCCGAAAAACATCATCATTGCTCATCATCGTCTCGAGTATCTCGTCCCTCGTGTTCTTCTGTCATCTGAGCTGGCGCTGCCTGGGAATAAATGTTAGTATGAAAGCTCAACGAATGATTGGGGAAGATCAGAAATACTCACTAGCACTGGTGTAGTAATCGCTCGAATATGAGTACTCGGAGTACTTCTCGTTGTTTTTCCGGTTGTCTCGTTGTCGCTTCAGACCAAGGACTGCCCACAAGGCTGCCAGACCTGCTCCTAGACCCAGGAGATTCTTGCCGTTGCTTGACTTTCGGTCCTCACGGCGGTTCACGCGTGCAGGAGGGCGAGCGGCGCCGTACCAAGTCCTACCGCCACCGCCTCCGGAGTGGTGCGAGTAGCGCTCATATTCGTCGATCTCCGTTCGGCTCTTCTTCTTGCGGCCGCCGAGACCGAAGCAGGCAAGACAGCCATCGAGGAGACCCTTGATACAGCAGCAGAAGCAGAGGAGGGCCAAAAGAGCCAGACCTGCAAGGACACCAATAACGATACCAGCGATCGCGCCACCTGAAAGACCGCCTCCGCCGCCGTCTTCCATACCAGTCACTGTGACATTGGCGCCGGTGGCGACAGGTTCCATGAACGGCACAGTGGTCGTTGGACCTCTTGTAGCGGTTACAGTCAATTGTCCAGAAGATGTCGGACGGATTGGCGCACCAGCAGTTGCTCCCGGGTTGACATAGGTTGCAGCACCTGCGCCTGAGCTACCACCGCTGCCATTCTCGGCACATTGCGATTGTTCTTTCGAAAAGCAGTATTGATTGCTCGCGCAGCAGATCGTTCCACAGGGGGATTCGTTCAAAGCGTAGTTGCATGGAACGCCGGTAGCTGCAGCTCCCCCAATATACGAGCTCCAGATGCTCGTCCGAGTCACCAAACCAGTCTCCACCCACGTCGAGGTATAGTACTGCCATGAGCCTCCTCCAGCTCCGCCTGCTGCTGCTGTTGCGGGCCCACTAGCGCACCCAGCGATATTTGCGGCGTTCGTTGTGCATGATGTCCCTGCCGTACAGCAGTACTGGCTATCTGAGCCACATGCCGTTCCTGAACAGTCCCAGCGCGCGAACAGCTCGTTGAATGAGAAGCCGGCAAGCTCTCGCTCGTGTGGATTGGGATTGGCGAGTGTGAGGGTCGGTGCAAGCAGGAACACTGCCACGAGCCGGTGCGGCGACAGCATTCTGGCACTGCTGAGGGCCTTTGCGGCCTCAGGAAATGCTTGTCGTCGTGCTGGAATGTGAACGTTGTGCAGTCGGTCGTGCTTGGAATGCGGACGTCGGTCTTTCGATGGTGGGGTAGAAGTAGCGTCGGACTTTCTATCGTGCGCGCCGCTCACTTGTTCTTGCGCCTGCTCACTTCTGCAGTCTTCTGGTGGTAACGCACGTATGGGATTCTGCGCGAGATTGAATTTCAGCAGGCGTCACGCGCGAAAGTGAGGAGGGAGGGAAAATGGCTCAGCTTCGACTGGGAGAATGCGTGGATCTTGAGCTGTCGCCAACCACCTTTGCTAGCCACCGCCAACCACCGCAATTTTCCAGCTCACGCTCGTCACGGCTTCGAGGACCCTCGAGAGAAAATAGTATCTGACGTTGTCGGCTGCTGTTGGAACTCGTTGCGCTCTTGTCTGGTACTGTCTTCGGCGCTGGACATCGCTACCATCGCCTTCGCTAGGTTGTTTCGTCGTTGGTCCAGCAACCATTGATCGGCGCACGGACCACTAGTTCGATATGCTTGCACATCGCGTCAGGAACCACGAAGTCACGGGAACTGCGACAGTAATGTCCTCGCTATTACGCAGACTGAACAGCATTCTCATTCCGTTGCTTGCATAGCGCAGCTTCCATACGGAGGCACAAACAGACTATACTAGCAATGCTGGCAGTGCACTATTTTCATTCTTCGCTCTTTGCAGCTCGCCGTTCGACTCGCCCTGGCACCACCCCACCCCGGCCAGCCTTGCCACTGCTGGTCTTCGATCAAGCTGCTGGCGATGAAGGCGGTTTACCATGCTGCTCTCGACGTACATCCATCTCCACTCCAGCCTGGCTGCCAGGAAGTTCATACGACATATGTTGTGGCTTGGCTCTCGGATCATTAGTGAAATAGCTGGGCGGCCTTGGTGACCATTCGCCGTTCTGGAATTCTGGTGAGTTGTGATACGAAGGTATGGATGGAGATGTCTGCCAGTTCCCTACGACGTTATCAGTCAGATTTCCATAAGTTTCTCACACGCGCGATCGTACCGGGTAGTTGTTTCAGCGCAACTGCTGTGTTATCATCGTGCGACAATTCTGGTACCCCAGGCTTGCTCTCGTCCTCTGCAGGCGCAGAAGAGACAGCGGTGGCGGCAGCTCGCCTTTTGCGTCGGCGCAGCATCCAGATAAGGCCGAATAAAACTGCAGCGAGAGCGACGATACCGCCTACCACGCCTCCAGCTATGGCACCCGTGTTCGTGCCTCCACCTCCACCGGAATCATCGTTGTCGCTTGTCGGGGTCGGGGTCGGGTCCGGGTTTTCTGTACTGCTGGCTTCCCAAGTCTCGTTCAGACTCAGGAAAGGTTCCGATAAATTTGGATTTGTCGTGAGGAAAGCCCCAGCTAATGCAGTCGAGGCACATCCGGTGGTCGACGAACACGCCGGTGATGTGCAGCATCCCCAAAAAGGCGGGCTGGTGAAGTTGCCTGAATATCGGGTTTGAGGTGTCAGCACAAGCTGCGAGGATATGCCCTCATTGCCTTCTACACATCTGGCGAGGATCACTAACATGTGAAGAACTGGCCAGTGCTACACTGTTGATCCGGTATAGCTCCATATTGCGCTGTATCAAAGCTGGTCGTTACGAGGTTGCCTGCTGCGCATCCAACAGCACATGGATTACTCGCGCAACATCCTCTGCGGTTTTTCGTTAATTGACAACTCCAAGGTTCTGTGTCGCGTTCTTGCACTCACACAAATCTACTGCCATCGCCACATGCATAGAACTGCCCACCGCTGGGGCAGCTCATGTTAGGAGTTATAGACATATTAATTGTATTAGTCGTATTGCTCAAGCAAGGCTCGAAAAGACGGGTTGGAGTTGAAAGGCTGCGAGAGAAAAGACTTGTCGTGAGAATGTGAGAATCTCACTGCAGAGACGGCGGGCCGCCTAGAGGCAGCCCTCCAAGAATTCGTGGCTATGTTTGAGAATGCCGTGCCAGCATAGCGCTCCCCCCAAGAAAAGTTGCGCCGAATACCAAGGATAAGCTCCCGTCAGCTTGAAGGTAAAGCAAGACGTAGCTGCGTGGTGTCTTTCCTGGGGGTGAGAGTCGGCTGAACCAAAATACTATGCTTCTGCAAGCTTAGTCCTCTGAAGGAAATGCGGCCGTTCGACTGCCCTTTGTTTCGCAGAAGTTGTGCAACATTGAATCTCCGCGTCGACTCTGCGCTGGGGCCGACAAAACAAACTTTTGCCGTGTCGTGTGCAGTGCCACACGGCTGCAGCCCATCGTCAGCCTTGTGTTGGCAGCTCCATCTCCTGCGCCAAGAGCGAGCTGAAAGGCAGATCCTTGGGACGAGCTCGTACAAGCACAAACACGCGCGACGGAATTCCGCATATTACGAAGGTGCATGCGGCTCTCACAGGAGTATGTCTTCGATGCGGCCAGATGCAAGGCACCTGATAGCCCTACAGCTGTTCCTATGGCGCGGAGGTAACGTCTCGAAGCATCCAAGCCGATGCAATCCTTCTGACAGGTATATGTGGGTCGGCTCGCGTCGCAGTCGGTGAAAGGGCTGCATGGAGGCATCACTGTCAAGTACGCGGCTGAGGAGCGAGTGCGTGTTTGAGGATCCCATGCAGACTCTGATCGGCATCCCCGGGCATATCATTGCGATGGAATAGGCAATGTGGCGGCATTGGTCTCCGGAACGTGCTCAAAGTCGTGCATACCCCCAAGCTAGCACAAGGATTCCGGTGGTGATGCAATTAGTAACAGTGATCATCTGAACCACCAATTCACCTAGAGCATGCGTCAGCACAAAGACGGATGTCAAAACTGATGGCCTGGCTCACCGATCCGACGATTCCATTCCCTTCGCCCTTGACACTGTGCCAGTAGCCCTTGGGGATATAAAGGCCGTCGCCGCTATCGACCTCGGCCTCGAAACAATGTTCCATATGATTTCCTTGTGACTGCCAGACTTCGTTCTCCAATGCCTGTTTCTCTTCTCCTTGCATCATCTCTTCTCCTCGCATCGTTGCTACGGCACTCCCACCAATTTGTTCTTGAACTTTGGCGAAGATGGCACGGCCCACGTGCGGCGCGAAACACCTGACCTTTTTCTTCCCAGCAAGTTGGACGAATACGTTCGGATTGGGATCTCTGTGCAGCGGTGTGTAGGTCGGAGCCTGTCCTATCCATAGAGATGAGCCATAGACGTCTCCTTTGCCAGCTTGCAACACCACCTCAGGCGTCGGTACGTCGTCGCGGAGAGCTTTGGGAAAGTCGGCGAGCGAGGCCTGTGCCAGATAGACCCGTGCCGTTGGAGTTGTGACAGTGGATGTGCTAGTGAAGAAGTTGTTAGAAGCCGTCTCCCGTTTCACGACAGCTCTCGCGTGCGGCACGTATGCTGAGAAGTAGCGATTGTGCTTTTTGCGATAGCGGGACGTGGAGGCCTTGACGCACTCTAGGAAAAAGCTCAGTGAGTGTTCCACTCGGACAAACTGGCCATTGTTTGTGATCTCAAGAGGAACTATGGTCGCGCCGAACTTGGAAAGATAGGCGACATCCAGGGCCACTCGGCCGTGCTTTGCATTCTCAAACCATCGCTGGACAGCCGGTATGGTTTCGAAATGCTTGCGAGGGAACAGCGCAGGTTTCCCGGGCTCGAAGGCTTCACGGCGAAATGTCTCCAGAGTCGCGTCGGACAGTACCGGGATTGGGCGTGGTTGACGGAGTGTCGAATACCGTCTACATGGTGCTCGTGACACTCTTGCAATTCCTCTGCAAAGCATGAGCTGCAGCTTTGAAGTGTCTGGGAATAGCGAGGGCGTGAAGAAGTAGTTGTGGTGGGAGGAGGGCACAATATATGCCACTTCTGAGCCAGGCAACTGCGCCCTTCCATTGGCTCCGCAAGCCACACGCTGAAACACAAAAGCACTCCAGCTTGTGCAACACTCTTCACACAATACATCAGCTGCTTGATGGAAGCGAGCAGGCAACAGATCCTGCTGGCCTATCGCCACTTATACCAACACCTGCTCCGAGCCGTACAGTACGCAAAGCCCCAGCGCTATGTAGCACGGGACCGACTGAGGAATGCGTTCCGCTCCTCGGAGCGAGAGCAGTTCAATGCCAAAGAAGTCGAGAGAACCTTGGAGTTTCTGAGAGGTGCAGCAGCATCTCGGGGTATGGAGCACCGCATTGTCAAGAACCTCATGTTCGTATGGTGGACGAGAAGTCCAATGGGAGATATGCCACCGATGTTCGTTCCAACTATTGGCTTCACCCTTCGTTGCATCAAGCTGATCATTGCTAGGCGAAACGAGGACGCCGCTGCAAGGCATGCTGCTTTCACTGCGTTTGATGAAACCATTCGCAAGCTGAATCAAACGATGGGAATGTGCATTAGATAAGATTGGTCTTAGGATAGTCCCTACACTTCGCAACACGCGTTCGCGAAGGTGGTCATTAAGCATGATGCCATCCACTGCATAGCCGACTCGTCCTCTCAACAGCCCACGCCACGTATTCGAGCCATGAGCAGCGCGAAGACGAAGAAGTGCTTCGAGCGTGTCATTACAGCGGCCAGTTGATGTTAGCAGGATGGAAAATATAAGTGCAATATTGACTTTGCCACTTTTTTGTATTCTAGCTTTTCTTCGAAATGGAACAAGACGTTGAGGTCTTTTATTCTCCAGACTTGGGTATCTCTCTATCAGTATAAACTCCCTGTTTCGCCATTTTGGTGTATGGGCCGGTCGGCTTAGTCCATGATCTTCCCTGCGGACAATGCAAGACTTCTTCTCAGCCATTTTCGTCGTAAGTCACCCTTCGTCTCGAGTCCTTCATCTCGACATCTCGTGCCTTTTCCGCACTTATTTTGCTTTCTTCTTCTGCTCTTGGTCTCTCTTCGCGTAGATCTGGGATGTAAATGGATCCTCGAAGCGCAGAGCTATTTCGTAGACCACATAGACCAGAGCGCTAAGCACAAGTCCCGCAGGCTTGCCAAACCATAGGGCAGTTCCAATAAAGCTCATGGTACTCCCGTAGTACATCGGTGAGCCCGACACGTTGAAGGGAAACCCAGTCACGATGTCGTCCATGAGGATGCCAAAGTAATCGCCGAGGTATGTGCCTGTTATCCCCAATGCCCACATGCTCGACAGAACGAGAACATTGCCGCTTGCAACTAGTCCGACGGCCAAAGCCTGCGATACGAAGCCCTCGAGGAGCGGGTGGGAAGGTTGGGCGCGGAGAGCTCGCTCGTAGAGTGCGTCCCGGATGATACCGATGGAGAAGATTGTCACGGCGAGGGCGTAGCAGCCATATCGAGGGTTGCCGCCGGCGAGCTTGGTGATGGTTTTGTTGTGGTATTCGCTACGTGCTGCAATGTTCCAGAAGGTGGGATTGAACACGATGGAGGCTGCGGAAACTGCAGGTACAGGGTCAGTGGGTGGCTCAGGTTGTGGCTTGCGAAGTCCCGGAATAGACTTACTCCAAAGAGAGGGTTGACTGAAGTCAACGAAGCCCAGCAGGGACGCTGGAGTGGGAGCCATGGCGCGGAACAAGTGCAGAGAGAAGCTGGTCTGGTAGCGAAACGTTGGAGGTATTGGACTGCTTCCAACAGTGGGAGTGAAGAGAGCTCCAGTTGCCAGCTGTGTGTGGGCCTTACGTCAGGCCTACGAGCTCCATCCTGCACACCCCACACGGCACTTGACAGTACAGCCACGCATCTTCATATGCTCACAGCAACCATGCTGAGCCACGAGACTTTTCAATAGTCATGCTTGTAAATCTACATGTCTGTGTGTAGAAGAATGACAATATGACGAGATCCAACATGTGCGCCTTTATTTTGCAGTACTGTTCATGTTTCCTGACAATCATTCCTCATGCAATGCTAAACCTACACTTATGCATAATCCCCAGCTCAGACGCCATTGGATGCGCACGAGAAGGGGCCTACAAGATGAAACATGTCAGTGTGTATTCAGAAACGGAAACTTCAGTGTCGCACTTACCTCCAAATCCTTCGCCCTTGTATCCCTGTCTGATACTTTCCACACTGGCATATGTGCCGCCTCCCAGGAACAAGAACCCAATTGCGATCAAGCAAATGTTGAGGGCAATCCCCAAGTATCCTCGAACGCCTCTTGTCTTCCAGAAATCCGGTCCGAAATCAGCATTTCTCATCCTGATGTACGCGGTGCCCCAGAAGATGAAGCCGAAGAAGCTGTCGAAGAGCGAGCTCATCAGCGACAGCAAATCGCTGAAGAATGGAATCACTTCTGCAATAATAAATGCAAGCACCCAAGTAACAGCCAAAATGGTAGCCCAGCCGGCCCATCCAGCAACGGTATTGCTGGTCATGTGTCGAGTGCCAGCATAAAGTCGGAAGAAGACGAAGCGAGCGCTGACAGAGGCGTATAATACGCCCAAAAAAAGAATCGTCGGCACCATGAAAGAAAATGACACCTTCTTGTACACTTCGTTCGATATTGAGCCAAATGCGGGAGAAGTGTAGTACTCAGTTCCAGTCCTGGAGTAGATAATTGAGCCCACCAAGGAGAAGAGAATGATCTCGGCAATGGTGACGGCCCACAGAGCCTTGGGGAAGTCCCGGGGGTTCTTCATTTCGGCGATAAAACTTGGAAGTGTGATCTGGCCGATGAAAGTGTAGCTGATGTTCATGAACGCGTTCATGCCAGCAACAAATGTGACCGAGCTGGGCGTCACAGCGTACACCGTCGGCTCGCCTAGTTTCGGATATCCGGTGGGATGGTCCTCGATACCTGCGAAAATTGTCGCAAGAATGACCGATACGAAGGTGAAAAAAGCCGAGAATCCCGCCAAAGTCGAAAGTGTGCCGAACGTACGTGGAAGGGAGCAGGCCCAGGATGCGATGGCTACAATGGCAGAGAACACGATGGTACACACACCGCTGTTGCCGTTCGTCATCGTGTTGAGATACTTGGCTCCTGTAAGGCAGTGAAATCCTTGGCTATAGGTTCAAGTCAGTCTCGCCTGAACCTCAAGTATCGTAAGGGGGCAACTTCTGCTCACATAAAGGTGTTGTTCAGGAGGAACATGACTGCAGTAAAGTACCATGCCCATTTCTTGCCCCAGAAAAGCATCTGTCCAATGTCGCAAACATCTTTGACTTCGGGGTGGCGGAGGCAAAATTCCCTAAAACGTTCTTAACAATTGGAAAGAAAGATGTGATCGGCACATACATACCACACGAGCAAGCTCGTATACAAGACCATAGCAGCCACGACAACAGTAAGGATGAGTCCAGGCACGAGACCGAGAATGGCGTAAGAGTATGGGAAACTCATAATGGCCAAGCAGATGTACTCCGAAAAGAGGAGCGCCGCAGTCTGTACGCGATGTCAGTTGTGAAATCCAAAAGACGACCTCTTTTTGATAGGCCAATGACAGTGCTCGTTTCGGACAGCAAAAGCGGAAGCCACGAACAACGACCATGATGCTCCCTCGCCGCGACCTTTCGTATGCTAGCAATTCGCCTCGCAAGACAGAGTGCCTCGAGTATGCTGCATAAATACAGAGAGATAAGGGAGTGAGAGGCAGTACCCGCGCCCACGCGCAAGATACGCATATTGATCATGGCTTCATCTTGCTTTCGGTCGGAAAATCGCTTGGTACTCGATGCAAGAATGCAGCATCCATGCGCACTCGGTGGCAAACGAAAATCAATCATACCTTCTGCCAGCTACAAGTTCGATACTTGATCGCATTTCCCTCCTCCAGCGCCATTTGCTTCTCGACAGAGATGTCCTCCGAGCTGCTGTCCGTGACGGCGCGTCCAGCGATGGAGCCTCCAATGGACTTCGTCCGCGGTACATCGATGCGGTTCATCTTCTTTGGAGCTTTCTTGCGGCCACCAGTCTCTGCAGCGTCTGGCGATGAAGCAAAGCCATCATAGTAGCCATCTTCCCCAAAACTGGGCTTTGACTTTTCGTCCTTGGGCGAATCGCCATTCTTGAGTGCGACGGACATGGCGATTGCTCAATCTGAGTCGGACTCGGAAGAGCCGCAGAATTGATGGAAGAAGGTGTCGATGAACAGTAGCATTTACCGCGAATTGGTAGAGAATGCGACGTTCAGAAGTGCTGAGAACTATGGTAGACTGTGCTTGACAGAGGAGAAGAAGAGAACGCACAAAGTGCAGCGCGCGTATTGGAGAAAAGTAGTAAGAGGTCACATCCGTCTTCTCGGGTAGAGGCGTGCAAGGAAGGCGTGATCGGCACTGCGGCAAGTGATGGAAGAAGGGGACGTAGTCGAACAGGTGAAGTAGTGCCGAACCATCAAGATCTGTTCTGTGCAGTCAGCGTGGCTCAATTACGCCGATGAAGCGTGGGTATTGGACGATAGGCGATCTACTCGACGAAGGATGCACAGCAGTGTCGGGTCGGTGGGGGCTTGCCACTAAACTTTCAAGTTTTGGGTGCCGTGCACGCGTACCCTGAGGCAACACACTTCGTCCGTGATGCAGCACTACACTTCACAGCGTCATTCTCAAAGCCAGAGCGTCTTGCCATCAATTATCATAACTGATGGGGTGATCTGGGCTACAGCGTTGGCGCTGCTTATTTGCGAGCCAAGCTACATTCCATCTGCTTGTGCGCATACAAGCCTTCGCATGGGGATTGTGAGGGCTGGGCAGTGACATCAGCGGCGACATGGGAATGCGACCCAACGTGCCTAGATGTGGGGTTCACGACGTTTGCACAGGATGAAGGATGAGCGTGATTCTGACTATGATACATCGTTGCATGCTCATGGAAGCGCCCAAGAGTAACAATCTAGCTTGTGCGCCGTGCCGAAACAATTGTGCATTGACACTGTTGCTGACTGTGACTCGGCTCATCCCAGCGATTGTGACCTGATTCCCCTCCGATCGCCGACTCTCCAAAGACATGCTGCTATACTACGCTGTCGCGCTCTAGTTATACGGAAGCTTTTCAGTCGCGTAGTCCACCTCGTAGGAGTAGGCCGAGTAAGACGACTCCATCTCGATCTCGAACGCTGGTGCATGGGCGGGTCGAGGATTCTTGCCCTCTCCTTGGAAAATCTCGGCCACGAACGCCAGTCCCTTCTGATCTTTGATGCGTGGCCATACTTCGACTACGTCGCCATGATGCAGTTTGCCGTACGTTTGCCTGCCAGGGCGCTCCGCCTTGTTCAACCTCTGGCCGTTGATAGTCACACCATTGCTGCTATGCGTGAGAATGCCAACGTATGCACCTGGCAAGCTATCGAGGTGTTCTTCGCCCTCTGGAATGTTCTCGATGCCTGTAGCATGCAGGAATATCGTGAAGGCCTGCTTTCCCACTCTCGTATCCATTTTGTCCTCGTAAGAAGTTGTGCAGTATTTGTCGCGACCGAAGGTGTTCTTCCGCTGTTTGAGGTCTACAGTGATGTCGGCGAACGAGTCCGGCGTCGACACGAGCCTGCCCACTGGATCTCCTTTCTGAGTGGTGACACAATGCGGGATTGTTAAGGCCTCGATAGAGCGAGGATTACTCACCGCAATCGGAAGATTGTTTGGAGGGCGCACTTCCGGTTCGGGAGCAATGGACGGTGTTGGAGCGCTGTGTGATTCACTTGGCCGCCTGTTGCTGGCACGACTGGACGGAAAGATTATGCGTTCTTTCGGGTAGTAGTCTGGCTCGTTGACAAAGTCGTGCCCGCTCACGCGGGAGGCGTATTCGGCATTATGTGTTGAGGGGTCCGCAGGATCGTAGAAGCAGGAGGCTGATACTGGAACAGCAAATCGGCGTGTGAAGACTGGCTGTCTGGGTGTTTCATCGCAAGCCTGCTGCGGCCAATCTTGTGGAGTAAGCCTGGCGCTGCCATTGCCCCTACCCACAGGTGTGCATGGCCTGGAGTGTGCACTGCCGTCCTGACTTACATCAAACGAGCTCGGCAAGAATGGCGACTCAATGTCCATCTCGCGCACCATTACTTCTGTGCCCAGCAAACTGCCATTGTGTGCGCCACTGTGTATCGCTCCTTCGCTTTGGCTGGAAGGAACCTCCACCTGTGACTCAGTTGAGCTGGTGCCAAGCTGCTTAGTCTCAGTTCGCTGTTTGCCAAGTGCCTGCTGGCGCATATCTGACTGGCTGATCTCTCCAAATAGCTTAGGCGGCCTGTTCGCAGGAGCAGCGGCCTGCAATGCTTGAGCGTGTGCTTGTCCTTCGGCATTAGCAATTAGAATGGAGCCCAGCAAGTCTGGACTGGAATCAAACAGATCATCATGCTCGTACTCGTGATCGTCGTGCTCCGATGTCTTCATCCTCTTTGATTGTCGAGGATCGAAGAAGTCCAGATCGGATTCGTTGAGGCTGACTTCTTCCTGGTGTTGGCCACGCGCAGCAGCAGCAGTGGCTCGCTCATCCAAGCTGAGAGATGCAACATCGTCCTGGGCGCCCGAGACCGCGTCTTGGACCTCCTCCTGAATGTCGTGCAGTGCTATTTCGTACGGTCGCTGAGGTGGCTCGTCCAGACCGAACCAGGCGTGACGAAGACAGTCCTCGGCAGAGTATCTGGTGAGAGGATCCGTGTCAAGCATCGATACGAGTAAATCGATTGCAGCGTCCGAAATGCCATGCTTGTCGAGTTCGCTTGTGTCCAGTGGGGTGTGCATAATGTTGTCGAACATACCACGCCCAGTGGCGTCGGCAATGCCTTCGAAAGGTGGTTTGTGGCATAGCGTGTACCACAGTACCGCGCCGAAAGACCATATGTCCACCGCGTGGCTGTAGCTGTGAAATTTGCGATTGGCCCGGGGCTCACGAGAACGCTTGACGCCTCGCGGGAGCGGGTGGGAGTCATAGTGTGGAAAGACTTCTGGTGCACAATACAGCAGAGTGCCACAAAAGGTCTTGAGAAAAGTGTCGCTTGTGTTGATCGCCTTGGACAGACCGAAGTCAGATAATTTCACGATGAAATTGTCAGAGTCTGTGGACTTGAGGAGGATGTTGTCCGGCTTGATGTCGCGGTGGGTTATGTTCTTCTTATGAAGATAATCCAGTGCGTCCAATACTTGATGAGCCATTTGCTTGGCCATACCTTCCGGCACAGCCCCATGCCGACCCATGTACTGTTGCAAGTCGCCGCACGGCACATATTCCATGATGATGTACAGGTAGTCGTCGACCTCTTTAAAATCATGGTATGCGACCACACTGTCGTGGCTGATGGACTGCATGATTCTCATCTCGTTGTCCAGCTTGGTGTCTAGGACGCCATTCCTCATGAAGCGTCGCTTCTCCAACTCTTTGGCGGCATACAGGTGGCCATCAAGCTTGGTAGCCAATTGGTACACACTGGCAAACGCCCCTTTGCCAATGTGACCTACGACGTTGTACTTCTCGCCGCCGCTCCATCTCATGCCATACTGGTTGTTTGGCATCAACGCGGTGAAAGTTGTGTGTCGGCGAGGAGTGAAATCCGGAGGGCCTACGGGGAGGCCTTTCGAGATCCGCCACTGGCGTACGATTTCTGCCTGTCGGATCAGATAGTTCTGCATGGCATTCTCGTAGGCTGGGTAGTGCGGATCGCGGGAGGGAAACCGGACGATGAATTTGATAATCTCTCCATGCGAGGGCGAAAGGACCTGAATGACGGAGCCTTGCGTGAGCATGCGACTGTGAGGGTGATGATTAGTCCTCGCCTTAAGAAGAGTGTCATCAACCATAGTCCCATTGGTACTCAGATCCTTGATCATAAGCACGCCAGTTTCATTCAGGTGGATGCAGAAATGGGTATTGCTGATCCGACGATTACTGTCTCTCGTGATGGCTATGTCGCAGGACTGAGGATTACGCCCGAAGGTGAGACCCAAATGTTGCTGTCTCGTCCTGTCTGAGAAGCGAAAGGCCAAATCTAGCGGGGCTTGACCCTGCCTTGCGGCCTCCTCTTCGTCGAGAATAAAAGTCATATCCTCGTCGAGATCGGGAGCATCGGCAGGTAGGTCGCGATACTGAAGGCAGAAGTGAGGGCTCTTCCTCGAGTATTCTTGCGTCAGCTTGTAGGCCGCCGGCGTAGAGGGGTGCAGAATGCAGATGACATCTGCGACGTCTTCTGCGTGGAGTCCCGAATGATTGAGGCCCAGTCGCCTAGGATCCAGCATTTCCTGCGTCAACTGCGTGGACTGTCCATCATCATAATCCTCGTTCTCCATGCTATCCTCTGGCGTGTCCGGCCGGGGAGAGGTGTCCATGTTGCGTACGGGCACCCGCATAAGGGATGCGGTCGGCGAGGCCGACGTTCGTGACGGCGGTGGTGGTGAAGGTGGTGGTGATGATGGGCGAAGGAAACGGAGGTTAGAGGCTTTAGGCAGCCATGGCGCTCAGACCATCAGATGATGCGACCCTTCTCGAAGGACAGTGTGGAAAGTGAACGGAGTCAGCGCAACAGAAGGGCGAGAAGAAGAAGGCAGACACGGCGGGCATGCTCGACTCGACTCGACGCGATAGTTCGAACGGCACGCGGCACGCGGCTGTGTTCCGGGGGCAGGCACCATTGGGGTTGGCGTCAGACTGAAACGGGTCTGTGCAGATCCCTTCCCATGCGGCTGAACTCTGCTCTGCACAATTTGTGATCCGTTCATCAATTCAAGTTGAGGTCACCATGCACCGCTCGCAATGTCTATTGATGTGGGAAGGAGTCACTGTAGCCATGGAGCCCTGGGTGTATGCACGATCCGCACACCGCACACACGAGAAACGATTTGAGATACCTAGGCTTTGGGCTCCGAAGTACCTCGTGCCAAGCACAGCTACAGTTCCTCTAGTAACCTGATCGCGCGTCTCTAGCGCGTCCGGGTGGCTTGCCTTCTTCATGATTTCAATGCAGGAGACCCACGTTGGCATACTGCCGGCAGCTCTCATACGTCGGGTTGCAACTGGGTGATATGATGGAGGAGGTACATTTGATAGAGTGTGATTTCTGTGGCACGAAATGCAGTGCCAAACTCGCAAAACGCCACGGCCAATCTTCTACTTTCGAAGTTGAGCTACACCAGCAATGGGAACTTTGGTTGTCGAGTGCGCCCATGCATTTCTCTGCCCGATGCGAGCCCTGCTGATCGGCGCGTTCATCGCTCTGCGAGACTTCTTACCGGCGTGAACACCATTGTTTGCCGACAGTGTGCCATCTTCGAGCGGCAATGCTGTCATTCGAAGCCATTCCTTCATCAGGCTCGGACTCGCTGCCAAAGTCTTGTTCTTCATGGCATAAGCAATGATACCTGTAACGTGCGGAGTCGCCATTGAAGTCCCTGACAGCGAGTTGACCATGTTCGGCTTGCCGATCCAGCTTGAGATTATGTTGACTCCAGGCGCGTACAGGTCTACACAAGAGCCGTGATTCGAGAAGGAGGCTCGCTGGTTATCCATATCAATCGCGCCGACGGTGATGGCTGAGCCTTTCGATCCTCCGGAGGAAGCGGGTGACGACTGGCAAGCATCTTCACCATTGTTGCCAGCTGCCACACATACATGGATCCCAGCTGCAAGCGCAGCCGCGACTGCAGTATCGATTGCTTGCACAGGCTCGGACGTAGCCAGGGACATTGATATGACTGAACCCGTGTAGTCTTTGCCAGATCGAAGCTGCTCCTCGTGACGTCTGATGACATAGTCTATGCCGGCGATGACATTTGACGACCAGCCTGCGCCGTTGGAGTCGAGAGCCTTAATACCATAGAGTTGAGCTTTCGAAGCCACTCCGAGAACTGAACCTGCGGCTGTACCAGAGACATGCGTGCCTAAAGTGAGGGTATGGGTCAGCGCACGTACTTAGCACGGTGCTTCTGTCATTGGTATGTTCGTGCCGCCAACGAAGGGAGATGAGTAGACTTACCATGGCCGTCGTTGTCTTGCATATCTCCGTCGAATGACCAGAGCATATTCGCGCGTCCACCAAAGACATTGTGCTGTGCGTAGAGACCGGTGTCCAGTATATAAATATCAACGCCGTTGCCGAGCGAATCGTCGGCGAAATTGTACGTGTAATCCAAGGAAGATTCGCTTCCCTTCAGAGTCGACGCCGTAGAGATTCGTTGCAAGCCCCACGGGGCATTTGGACGCGTGCTGTAAACACTGCCGCGGGAGACCGTTGTCGCCTTTTCTACCATGGATACTTCTGTCATGTTGGCCAACAGGTCAAGACAGTGAGACTTCATTGAAGCAGAGAACCCTTGGAAGTAACTGTTGTTAAAGACATGCCGGACATCTGGATGCGTTGTGTTCAGATCCAATTGACGCAGGATATCCTCGACCTTTGCAGGGACTGGTTTGCTCTTGTCGATGACGACGATGTGCTCCTCTCCGCCAGACTGATGACTGCTTGGCTGCGAAGGTATCGCCAACACCGACGAGACGCTGAGCCCAAGCGTTGCGAGTGCAATGCACTGTCCGAAGCGCCTCCACATCTTGAAGCCGCGAAAGTCTTGGGACCGAGTTGGGAAAGCAAATTGAAAAGCTCGAGCTGAATGGTGTCGTGCCCGCACGACAAATCGAATTGAATAACGCCTAAAACTCCGTAAGTAGATTCAGAAAGAAGAGAGTGAAGCAGAAGAAATGGCAAGAGCAAAGAGCAGAGAGTGAAGCCTTCAAGACAATAGGACTATGGACTATTGTCGCGGTGATACAAGCCGGCACAACGGCCTGAGCGCGTGAATGGCCTGAATGTGGCCGCATGATGTCTGGAGAACATATTGTTGTGGGTAGACTGTTCCATCAAAGACGCGAAGAGCAGACACGCGACTCAGCGTCTGAGAAGGTGAGGTCGAGTGTGCACAGCCATTCGACGACGCTTCAAAGGACTTGGCTGAAACAACTTTGGATGGCGGGCTATCGCTCTCGAACCGCGCAGATAAGGCTGACCAAAGGTCATCCGATGAGCGACATTGACGCCGACGCCATGTTTGGGCAGTGAAGTGGGCTCGTGATGGGCAGATGCGCCGTGCTGTTGGTGTCGCTGAGAACAGGTCGACGTTGGTCTTTCGGCGCGGGCAGACGCGACGTGACGGCGCCAAGTGCCATGTGCTGGGTGCTGCGCCGGCAGATTACCTCTGCTTCGGACCAAGGGAATCTTGGACGGCCATGTGCGCTCTCTACTTCATCTCGCCGTCCCAGCAGGACATAGCCGTAGTAAGGCCACATCCATTCATGCGCGCTGGTCCACCATTATCCGGCTGCGACCATAGCTAAGTACAACTCTGTTTTCCTTCTCCCAAGCAGCTGCCTCTGCCGTGCATTGCGCTACCACGCAGCTTTAGCACCTCCCACCTGAAACCTACCACGTCGAACTTCCAGCACCCCACCTCGAATTATTGCATCTCCGTACCTACTTCCGCCTCACGAGTGGACACTTTGGGGACGACGAAGCGCTGCAATGGCGAGCCCGCCATTTGCTCCGGAACCTCGCGAGCTTCTACCTCCCCTTCTAGCATGCCTCGCTACCTCAACAGTCTCGCCCCAGCCGCCGCCCGCACTGTTGCCTCTGCTCGCTCCCATACTGCGACAGCGTGTCAACTTCCTCTCGCAAAGCAGGACTGACGGCTGGCTACCGCTACTCTCGTGGGATGTAGCGCGCGGGGCGAAACTTCCACAAGCTGTGGGACAAATAAATCTGGAACCACACCCCGTATCAGGAGAGCTCGAGTTGGAAGACGTCAGCGCTGTGAAGTATCGTCGGTTGGATCAAGAGACTCTGCAGGTGCGGCTCGAAGTGGAACAGTTTGGCCTGCTGCCGATATATGTGTGGTGTGAAAATGATGAGCACGCGTCTTCTGGTGCAGGTTGGCGGCTTACGGAGCTGCGTACTCTGAGCGACGTGAACGACGGTACAGATTGGTTCGATACAGCGGCCGAAGCAAACGAAGCAGCTGGAACCGGATATACCGCACCGACAATAGTAGGCGCCAATACTGCAGAGGGAGTCAATGGGAGTGATGTGGACGATTCCAACGATGACTATTGGGCGGCATATGATAGGACTCCAGGGGAGACGCCGGCTAGGACCCCTGCGAAGCGTTCTCCGGCTCCTTTTGCCTCTGGGCGCTCACATCAGCTCGCAGATAGAGAAGAGGATGAATACTATGCCAGATATGGGGAAGAGGTACAGCCTGCAATGGATTCGCATGATCCTGATGAAGAGACCGGTGAAGTGGGTCAGAGCTCATTGAACGGACACTCACTGGCTAGCGTTACCGCACCCGCACGAGCGGATTCTGCAGAGTATCGAACTTCCTTGCAGCCACATGATGCTTGGCTTGCGAAAGACTCCGCGATAGCGAGTGCGAACGAGCGTAGCCCCGAACAAAAGACCCATGAGCAGCTATCGATGCCACGACCGATCTCGCCAGCATCCTCACATTCTAGTGTTGATCGCCTGGAGGAAAAGGCAGCAGAAATGAGCACTGCGAATGATCACGCGCAGCTGGCTGTGAAGCAACATATCAGTACGGACATCAAGAGCTTATTTCGGTTGGCCAAGGCATCGGGCATGGATCGTGAGGAATTTGTCAATGTCGTCCAGAGAGAGCTGGACGTGCTGGGTTTACTTGACCGTGATGAGTGACGCATGGCTTTGCTCGGATGGTAGCCTGGCGTATGGAAGATTGGGCAAGATGCATAATAGTTCGGAGGGCCTTTGCATTGGCATTGAAGCGTTGGAGAAACATTGTTGGCGTAATTCATCCTCGAGACAGGGAACTCTTGTCAAGCATGTATAGAAAATGATCAAGAAAGCAGGGCTCATCCTGCGTACCAAACAATGTGGCTGAGGCAGTGCCAGTGTATCATACGAGCAGCTAACGATGTTTGTGTTTATTGTACTGTGTTCACGCGCTGCATTGATGCTACCCACCACGACCAGTCTCCGCCCGATTCAGCAGGGACAACGATCGGGTAATGCGGGCTCGATGTCGGTAGGCACGGCGAAGGCACTCACATTGCACAGTGGTGATTGGCCGTGTTTACGAGCAAGGTAACAAGCCTTTTGGCCCAGAGGCCAAGCTCGCCAGCCACATCTCTCTTTTGCTTAACCTGGCCCCAGTATTCGAATGTCATCGGAACAGCGGAGCGGCATCCTGGCTGACAGCGAAATTGAGCCTGTGCTCCTGTCGGTGACGACGAGCACCAGCTCGACCAGGACTAGCAGAGCCAAGTGCATGCTTGATTTCCGGACGGTGGCTCAGCAGTTTTACGGCGACTTGCGCGAATAACCAGATCCTGGCCCACAGTCTAGAATCAAGCCTCGTGATTCGGCAGAGGAGCTGCAGGAGCTCACAGCCACGACCGCGCCGGCCGCGTGTCAGTCTTTAAAACAAGAGCTCGAGCTCCAGCGCTGCTGACCTGCTGTTCACGCGCGTGTTGGTCGCTCTCTCTTCACCTTTCTTATCCACTGATTTCACTAGCCACAGCGCTTCCTTCCAGCTGTCAAGTTTCAACGTCTCGTACCTCCACAACTTTGAAGCTCATCTCATCTCCTGCCGCCGAGCTTAGACCCTGATCCAACGACCTGAACCACCAGTCTCGGCCCCCAATAGGTACGAGCGTTCTTCCTGTCCAGCTTCCGCGAACTTGACACCCTTGCGACGTCCAACCCGAATCAGTCTTGCTGTTCGCATTCACGACTTTCCAGCTGACGGGCATTGACTTCACAGAGCCTTCACCATGTCGAACCAGGGCTACTACAACCAACAGCCACAATACCCGCCACAATCATAGTACGCAGAACAGGAACGCCGGCGTTGCGCGAGGAAGAGACACTGACGTTCCATTAGCGGCCAGCCTCAGTATGGCCAACCACAGTACGGCGGTCAACCTCAGTACGGTGGCCCTCCACCTCCAATGCAGTACCAGCAAGGCTACCCTCCACAACAACCAGAGCAGAAGGGATCTGGCAAGGAGAAAGGATGTCTGGCCACATTCCTTGCAACTTTCTGTTGTTGTTTCATGTGCTGCGAAGCATGCGAGTGCTGCGCCGACTGCTGTGGGTGATATCAACATGCACAATACGGTTCATCAGAAGTCTAACATCTCCCAGGTGAATGCTGCTTAGAGTGCTGTTAGATGGGGAGACCGAAACATTTTGATTGCATTTCATAGGATACCACTGGGGCTTGGAGTTCTAAGGAATTGAAGCGCGCGGCAATGAAGCTATCATGGGACACAGTGCCATCCTGAGGATGTCATGTGCCTCTGATTCGGGACACATGACGGGCATATGAACATTCGATTGGTCTCGTTTTGGGAAATGTGAGCTTCGGGCCCAGTGTGTACTCTGCACACTCTAGATATCATTCTTCACTCCTAGACGAGTTTGCGTTATGACAATTGGCACAAAACCCCCCAGACAACCCTGGTCAGCCTTATGTCTTGGCATGTGATCGGACTCAGCCCTACGGGTGGACCGCGGCCACAGATTGTGGCTGCTGTGGTCGCGTCGGTCAGGTCCGCGTTCTCTGTAGATATGCGATGTGCCGGTAGCAGTGTGGCGAAACACTGCCTCGACGGACGATGGCGAAATGGTTTGCGGTAATGCTGCGCGCATTCGAACGGTTTGGTCATTGGCGTATGGCGAGACGTCTTAAGCAGGTCTGACCAAGTAACTCCCCAAGGCTCTGTCGAACTTCTCCACACGTATGGGCATCTCCATGCTGTAGAAAGGGTTCTTCATGACAAAGTCGCCGTAGATCTCGTAGCACCTGCGCACCACGAGATCCGTGTTGGGCTGCTCAGGGCTGGTAAAGAGCAGAAACTTGACGCCAGTAGCGCTTTGAAAGCACGTTAGACGAAAATGGCTGCTTTCCAGGCTCTCAATCCCCGTGGTGGGCGGTCTCCTGTTGCCAGGGATAGGCTGAACCGGCGGCGCCGGATTTATGCTACGGGAAATGGCGTGTATGCCGTGGAAGGTGCCAGCCAAGATGAGATAGTCATTGGAATCCAATTTCTGCAACCCGGGAGCAAAGGTGCGATTGTAGACGAGGCCACCTGTATACCGTATCAGTTCGAAAGCACGAGAGCGCTGGAGGGGGTGTTCGAATACCAGCTTTGTTGATGATCAGAAGTGCGAAGACAACCATCGTGATCTCCTGACAGCAGAAATCGATTGTATGAGCGCACTTCCAGTAATGGTGCTCGTCCGCCTGAAGTGCCAATACTTGTCGCCTGCGACTGTGCTGCTGTGCTGCTGTTCACTCGGAAGTTAAAGTTGGAGGCCGGCTGCAGGGGCCGAGCTTGCCTGGTGGCTTGGCGCCTGAAGCGCAACTAGCGGCGGTGCACCTCTCGCTGGCATTGCACGTCTTCCACTTCTTTTTTGACCTTCCAGAGCCAACGAGCAACCAGCACAACGACAACTTGGTGACCAGTAGTCTCTGGCCCTGTCGGATGGCCATGAGCCGCCGCCTATTCGCCCCGAGTCTCACGTGAGCTGCCTTCTCACCGACATCATCCTCTCCGCCCCGCCGATCTACCCACCGCAGCCATGTCGAACTCGAATACCAACGGCGCTATTGCGCGGATCACGCGAGAGATCGCGATGGCACAGAAGGGTACAGACCTGTCCATCGCGGTGGCTTGTCGCGACAGCGACGTTCGCAACGTGAGAGCCCTCATTGTCGGACCGCCTGAGACACCGTGAGTAGCCTTGTCATGCAGGCGGCGCCTGCACGCGGCTGATTGTCCACTGCAGCTACGAGTTTGGCTTTTTCGAGTTTGACATGAAGTTCTCTAAGGACTACCCCATCAAGTCGCCCCACGTTCGCTGCATTACCACCAACAATGGCCGCACTCGCTTCAACCCCAACATCTATGCTGAAGGCAAGGTCTGTCTATCCATCCTGGGCACATGGCGTGGCCAGCCTGGCGAGGAGTGGAGCAGTGCACAGGGTCTAGAGAGCGTCTTGATCAGTATCCAGAGTCTGATGTCTGGTAACCCATACGAGAATGAGCCGGGCTACGAGATGAACAAGAAAGAGGAGCCTAACCCCACCGCATACATTGCCAAGATCCGGCATGAGACGCTACGGGTGTCAGTGTGTCAACGACTGGAAGGCCTGCTGCAAATTCCCCCCGACAAGACGGAGCCCGCTCTCAAGAAGATCAAAGTCAGTCCCGCGGATGAGCCCCCCGAATCGCCCAAATCCCCGCTGGCCAGTGGCACGAATGGAACTTCCACACCTGTATCGGTACATGAGTACGATGCGGAGGCGACCTACAATGCACTGGAACAGGGGCAGTGGGATCCTTTTGCCGACATGATCAAGCGCCGATTCTTGTGGTACTACGATACATACACACGGGCTATCGATACGTTCAGTGAGGTCCAACGAGATGGCACTGCGTTCAAGCGAATGGAGTTTGAGTATCCGCCGAACAGTATGGAGGGACATTTTGCCTACAAGAATCTCAGAGTGCGCATGGAGAATATTCTGGCAAGATTGGATGAGGAAGCTCGGTCTTGGGAGCAACAAGGCGCCCAGCAAGTGATTGATGCAACACAGCTGGCAACTCAGCTCGCTTTTCAATTCAAACAGCTCGAAGACAAGTGGAACAGAGGTTCCTATGCCGGTTCGCACATGGAGATCAGCCTGTCGAATGCTAAGAATCCATTTGTGTGGCACTTGACACTGTTCGGCGAGCCGATGACTAACCTTGAGTAAGTGCGCCAAAGATCACTGGTAACGACCGCTGACTCATTCTTTACAGTGGTGGCATTTTCAACATGGATCTTTTCATCCCTCCCGACTTCCCCATCACGCAGCCACGAGTCAAGATCACAACCCCCATCTTCCATCATCGCGTCTCGACGAATGGCCACCTCTGCTATTTTGCATCACGGGAAGACGAGATAGGCTCCCACCTGGAAGGCATAGTAGCTGCCATTGAGGACAAGGAATCCAGCTTCGACCCGCGGGCAATGGTGAATCCGGAAAGTTTTGATTTGAGATGGGGGAAAGAGGACAAGCGCAAGATCTACAACCGTAAATTGCGACGCAGCGCACAGGAGAGCAGTGAGTTCATGTGATGCTCCTATCGTGAAGCTTGTTTCTGGTCCATGCGAAGGCACAGTGCTCGTCATGCTGGAATTATCGAGATACGCTCGTTGCTACTGCAGACTGCTCGACGCCTCCCAGCTATCTTCCATCTACAGGCCAACCAGCGGCTGACTGGTGGCTCCGCAGGTCTCGAGCTAGATCCCCGTAAGGCTCGAGGGACAGACACGTGGATCCTGTCAACCGTGCTGCAACGACTGAAAGCTACATGAAGAGCGAGACCGAAGGACATTAGGCGTTACGAAAAAGTCAAGAATTTATATGATACCCGGGGAGTGATATATTAGCGAGGAGTTATGGCATCCTCCCGGTGCCTGAAAGCCCGGGACGCTTCGAATGTTGTGTCTTTTGTGCACATTTTCTCGGTCTTCACTTGTGCCATGCTCCATTATCAACGGAAAGGAGCTCTGATGAGTGGTGGGACTGCCCCTACGCGACAGGGGTTTCGTTCCGACGAGTCACTATTCGTTCACGGGTTTCTTAGCGTCAACAATGACTTGTTTGATGGCCCGCTGACTTTCGTCAATTCTCTCGACCTCGCGCGCCAGGCCTACTCGTGCCTCCGCGAACATCTCCTTCTGAGAGACCATCTTCTTCTTCTTTGGATGATAAATCTGCTCATTCTGCGCGTCCTCATCGAACCCCCACAAAATTTCAGCCATTCTACTCCTGTCTTGCTGGACTTGCGCCTGTATTTTCGCCAACTTTCGTTCGAAGTTTTGGAAGTGCAACATGGCCCGTTTTGGCTGGCTGAGAGCCGCCGTCGCGGGTTCCTGGATGCACCACGTCATGTCACCATTGGCGTCCATCGACCGTAGACGTAACATGCGCTTTTTGTCGTCAGCAATCTGCCAGTCCATGGCTATAGCTTCCTGCCAGAGAAGGAAGTGTACTTGGCCTAGAGTGTGGAGATAGTATCGTTTGCTTCGCTTCTCAGAGGACTCTGCAAGTTTGGAGTAGTGATTATAGTATTCAAGCTCCTTGACCGAGAGCCACGACCAGAGAATCTCGGCTTCTCGGGCCAACTGTTCACGACGCTCGGTGAGCTGCTTCACATTCTCTTCAAGATCGGTGATGGGGTTCTGAGACTTCCACTGGTAGTTTGTCGAAACGCTTATCGTAACACCGAGTTTGTAAGGAGGCTTGGGCACAGTGGATGGATCATCCTTTTTCAGATTTCCTTGAGTTTGGGAAGCACCATCAGGAGAAGTGCCTCGCCCGGACGAGCAAGAGTCAGAAGTAACGCTGTCGCCTTGGTCCACAAGCGGTCCTCGAGAAGCCGCCATGATGCCATCGGTAGGTTGAAGCATATGATCGTCCGCGACCATTGATAAGATGGCCTTGATGGTTGCTGACAATTCGGCAAATGATGTGCTTTCCAGTCCAACCGCGGGCTTGAGAACTCGTGCGAGTTGCATTTCATCCCTTGCCTCAGAAATTCTGTAAGCAGTGTACGCAGCTGCTACGCCACATGTGGAAGCTACGAGAGTACGTCGATAGATCCGCGCTCTAGCAGGCAGCCTGCTGAGCATCAGAATGCTGGCCAGTCCACCTAAAATCACTCCATCCCTGAGACCAGGATATCTTTGGGTTTCGCGATGTGGCTGGCGCTCGCTAGACGTATTCTTGACAGCCGCTCGGTAACTCTGGCTGTGGGACGAGGATATACCATAGGTCAATGATCCTAGGACGCCGCAGGTCTGATCATGAGTGAGCAGAGCAGCTTTGGGGATGTTGCGACACTTACAGCAGCAGTCGCCGTACAAATTCGGATGCTCGCTCTATGTTTAAGCGTCATGCAGGACAATGTCCATGGCACCGCTGCGGCCAGTCCAATGAAGCCTGTTTAATGCCACTCAGTTCTCACGCTTCTCCTTAACATGGCTTGCTTGCACGTACCTATTGTTCTGGTGAAACTTGAGAGACGTGTCTCTCTGGTGTATTCTTCATCTGATCCAGCGTTGGAGGTAGAAGCCATGATGGCGCGAGAAGGAGCCTCGCGGCTTTGGAATGCTCAGGGACATGTGAGCGGTGTTGGTCGACATTAGCACGAAAAAATATAGATTGATGTTGTTGCACAGAGTGGGCCTCAACGACAAGCTCGTGACACCGTGCAAGGCCGCAGTTTCCACGCGAGGGGTTGAATCAAAAATTGACGCGTCTTTTGATTGAGTGAATCAAATCGCGACTACAAGACGCGTCTTGCCATCACGAACTTTCTGCCTGCACCACTTATCGCGCACGACATCGAGAGGAGAATATGAGACCCCGCCGCTCACCGACCACTCCTGTTCTCAGGCAATATGGTCGTGACGAGAGTGCTCTGTGTGGCTGAGAAGCCTTCAATTGCAAAGGCTGTGGCAGGACACCTCGGCGGGGGCCATTTCCAGACCGTAAGCACATTCAGAGACCACACTATTTCATGACCTGACAAGTACAGCACCATATCACCGGCAATCAGTATGTGAAGAATTACGAATTTTCGTTCAATTTTCCAGGATGGGGTCCTTGCGAAGTCACCATGACTTCGGTGCTAGGTCACCTCATGGAGGCCGACTTTGGGCCCCAGTACAAAAGCTGGCACTCGCAAGACCCTTCTGCTCTGTTTGATGCTCCTATCGAGATTTTCGTCGCCGACAAAATGAAGGCGGTGGCACGCAATATTGGAGTCAAGGCTCGTCATGCCCACTACCTGTACATCTGGACGGATTGTGATCGAGAGGGCGAGCACATCGGCACCGAGATTATGAAATGTGCGCAGGAGACCAACCAACGGTTCCGGACTGCAGGGAGGGTTGTTCGCGCACGCTTCTCGAACATTGAGCGAACGCATGTGCTGAACGCGGCGCGAAACCCGATCACTATTGATGAAGCACAAGCCAACGCCGTGTATGCACGGCAGGAGCTCGACTTACGCATCGGAGCATGCTTCACCCGTAGACTGACAATCGATCTGAAGCCGATGATGCCGTGGGCGGACGAACGCGGCAAAGTCATCAGTTACGGCAGCTGCCAGTTTCCCACACTTGGTTTTGTGGTTGAGCGATACATGCGGGTGCGCAATTTTGTCCCTGAGACCTTTTGGGGAATCAAGGTTATGCATCGGAAGGACGACCAGGAAGTCAACTTCCGCTGGGCTCGAACGCATCTGTTCGATCGAATGATCACCACGATTCTTTATGAGAAGTGCTTGAATGCACGAGAGGCAGTGGTGTCGAGAGTGCAGACCAAACCGACCTCAAAATGGAGGCCCTTGCCACTCACGACTGTTGAGTTGCAGAAATGCGGCAGCAGATTCCTCCGCATGAATGGCCAGCGTGTCATGAGTGTCGCAGAGAGCCTCTATCAAAAAGGCTTCATCAGTTACCCGCGCACGGAGACGGATCAATTTGACAAAAACATGGACCTTCGACAACTGGTGCAGAAGCAGGCCCAGACCGAATCTCGATGGGCAAACTACGCGCAAGGACTGATCAATGGAGGCTTCCGGTGGCCTCGTGATGGTCGTCACAATGACAAAGCCCACCCTCCCATCCATCCCGTTAACTTCGTCGCCGCAAATGCTCTCGACGATGAGTCGCAACGAGTCTACGAGTTTGTCACCAGGCGTTTTCTGGCGTGCTGTAGTGATGATGCAAAAGGTAGCAAGACCGAAGTAAGCATTGCTTATGGTCCCGAGACCTTCCACGCCTCTGGCTTGACGGTACTGCAGCGCAACTACCTGGATGTGTATCCATATGACAAATGGACCAGCAGCCAAGTGCTGCCTGACTTTCAACAAGGAGAGTCTTTTGTGCCAACATCTGCCTTGATGCACGAAGGACAAACTTCGCCGCCCGGATACCTAACAGAGCCAGAGCTGATAGCTTTGATGGACACCAATGGTATTGGCACCGATGCAACGATGGCCGAGCACATTGTCAAAATACAGGAGCGAGAGTATGTGCAGACAAGACCAAGAGCCGGGCAGGCACGTCAGAATGCCGGAGACGAAGGTGAGGAAGAGGTAGAAGCTCCCGCACAAGCCGAACGAGGGGGTGGCCGTGGACGAGGTAGAGGCCGCGGCAGAGGTGGACGCGGTGGAGCCAACAACCGTCCTGGAGGGAGCACGACCGGGGTGGAGGAGTTCATACCGACAACTCTTGGGGTTGCGCTTATTGAGGGGTACGAGAGTATGGGTCATGAGATCAGCATGGCGAAACCCTTTCTACGCAAGCAAGTATGTCGCGCATCACCATCTTTCATGAGAAGACACTAATTGATCAAACTCCAGATGGAGGTGAAGATGAAGGATATCTGCGAGAATCGTATCACGAAGCAAGCAATGGTCCAGGAGATGATCGAGCAGTATCGAGCCACATACGTGCGAACAAAGCATGGCATGCACTTGCTTCAAGCGGTGAGTGTGAATCATTCGACGATGGGAGAGCAATACTGATGATTTTCTCCAGTCTGTACGCAAGTACGTTCAAGGCCAACCAGGATGAACATCTGCGCGATCTCCATCCACTCATGTATGCATGTTTGTGTCCGGAAAATGCAAGTATGCACGCAGCAACATCGACCTGGCCGTTTGAGACACCGCATCTATCATCTCCGGGCGATCACATCCATACATCAACCTTGGTGCGGCCAGATCGGTAATCATCCCCATCTGCCGTATTGACATTGTCGCACGATCAGAACTACCATTCACTTCGACGAAGGGATCAGTATCGTGTATGGAGAGGACCGCCAAGGCTGAAGAGCAAGTCGCATCGTGACTTGGACAGATGTAGACACAACGGCATTTCTAGATCCATGGAGGTCTTCAATTGCGGCATGTAGTATGTCTGGTTCGTGTCTGTTCAAATGCGAGATCGGGACTGATGAAGTCAACACTGAGAATTTACATATGGCGTGCTGGAAGCTATCCTTGAACAAACCGACCATCGGCTTTCGGAACCAAGCCCGCGTTCATGACTCCTCCCAAGCTGTGTGCTTCACTTCGTCGCGAGCTTTGTCACTGCGCCCTTCTGCACGACAAGAATTGCCATTGGCTTGCCGCGACACGACCTGGATAGCTTGAATTGGAATTGCCACTGATACAACGTCTATTTGTGTCGCCGTCAAGATGACACGATTGCAAGCACAGCTCGATCATGTGGTCCTTCTCCTTCCGTACCAAGACATACTCAACCCTCCAAGCTGGCTGACAGACAACTTCGTCATCAGCGAAGGAGGTCGACATGCCGATGGTAAGACAGAGAATCGCCTAGTACTATTCGAGGACGGAACCTACCTGGAGTTAATCGCTTTCATCGAGGATGACCCCAAGCATAGAGAAGGCCACTGGTGGGACAAGCCCTATGGAGTCGTCGACTACGCCCTCACGACTGCAGATTCGGATTTTGGAGAGCTCTCCGGCATCGTTGATCGACTTTCCAAGACAGAGACCGGCATTTCCTACGATGCACCAAAGGATGGCGGTCGCATCAAACCTGATGGACAAGAACTGAAATGGTATCATACCTCTCAGACCGCCATTGAATGACACGCTGACATACTGTCCAGGCGCGTGACGTTTCCCAAGAACACGTCGAGAGGCAGCGTCCCATTTTTCTGTCACGATGTCACGCCACGAAACCGAAGGGTTCCCGCCCCAGAACGCAAACATCCTTCCGGCGTCGTAGGCATGGCGGGAGTCCTAGTCGAGGTCGCATCAGACGCCTCCCTTGCGCGTCTGTCGAACGCCACCGCTGCCCTTCTGGATCAGGAAGCTGCCAAAAATGAGACAAGGTACGAGGTTGATGTTGTACACCGAGTGCCCAATGCCAAGAATCCGACAATAAGGATCCAGAAGCGCGGCGGCGGCAGCCATGGCGAGCACAGTGATCTCGCCTTATCGTTGGTCTTACAAGGCCCTAAAGCGATCGATGCGGTACACCGCAAGATCGATGGTGGCACCGTGTCTCTCGTGTTCGAACAGCAGTAGCGGTGGCGATGCAGAGTCTTGAATGGCGGCAAGTGGAGCCCCAGATGGAACCTGGTCGTCTGGCGGTGGAACTGTCCTTTGCATGGCATGGCAAATGGGTCATTTGGGGCTGCGGTGGGTGGCGGATGTTGCATCCTCTCTAGATTGGGATCCTTGATGGTTGTGGACGGAGGCACAGCGGCTGTCACCAGGTAGATATTCGTAGTGACATGTACGACGTTGGGACATATGAGCAGACCTTGATGAAGAGACAGGACGTCGCACATGAGTCCGTCATGGCCGGGGGAGAGAAGACAAGTCCCAAGAGCCAGGTCGTCCCTTCCGTCCTGAGGCGCTATGACCGAGGCGGTGTAGTAGGTGCATCTCCAGAAGAACCCAAGAGACGCAGAGTGTGGGTCTGCATCCGCTTTGGCAGCTGTCATGTGTTGTGCATTCTGCACCCGAGTGGCTTGACGGTCTGTGTTGTGTTGAGTGCGGTGTCTCTCGACGCGCAGTGGTCATTGCGGAACTGCCTCTGCTGGGACTGGCCTAGAAGGAAGGAACTGTAGACGGGGGGCGGCAGGGATTGGTGCATCCTGCAGACGCGCGCCTACATCATCGAACAAAGTGGGCGATAATATTTTCTTTGTGCGGCTTCCAAGATATTTCTGTACGACGTTTGAAAAAGGGTCACTGCTTTCCTGATTGGCGACAAAAGCCCTCGTGTGATGCGATGCACTAGTGCGACGAGATCTGGGTAACAGTTTTGGTTGCCTCTGGTTGGTATGCCCAACGGGAAACGAGATTCTGAATGATTAAATTGCCTCTTTTGTTACATTGCTGCCGAAGTAGCAAACGGGGGGTATCAGTTAATTACAAGGAAATTTTACTCTCTCGCTATGCCATGAAACCGTATCGATTCCGATTCATGACTGGTATAGCCCATTCCAGCCAGCCAAAATATGGAAAAAAGGTGAGCGCAGACTGAAGCCGAGCCTAGTGGTACATCAGACAGCGTGACTGAATTGCCGTCTGCCATCACGACCCGTCTGCCCAATACCCTCATCCGCTGTAACAGCGTCTCAAATCAGACAGCCACCAACGCCGGTTGTCCCAATGCAAATAGTATACAATTCTTTTGTTTCCCATGGCGGATTGCTCCGCTCTGCCCTCTAGTCTCAACAAGATCCGCTAAGCTCATAGTGTCGCCACCCATATCCGTCTAACCAACGCCGTGTAGTAAAGAAAATTGTCCCAAGGTCCGTGAAGATAATGTCGGTCGCGCGAAGAAAGGGGTGTTGGGAAGTATTATGCCTGTCCGCGTCGGTGGTCCAGAGTCGCAGCGTGGATCGTGGCGTTGTAGTGGTGGGCGGGTGTGCGTGAGGTGGAGGACCGAAAAAAGTGTTGTTCAGGTAATACAGCGAACGCTCAAGTGGGTATTATGCTCGGAAATTGAAGTAGCAGTGGTGGTAGTAGTGATCGTTAAAGGCGGTTTGGTCGAGAAGGGCGTGGTTTATCGAGTGGGTCGACCAAGCTCCATGTGCGCAGGCTAGCTGCAACGTAAATTCGGAAGCTTGGATGGATTCTGCGACAGCTGTCGTGTTTCGAAAGAAAGTTTGTGCAGCTGCGACTCGCTTTTCTCGCACGTCGCATCGTCGTATATGGAGTGTTTCGTTGAGCGGTGCATATCAAGGACGGCGCCCATGAGAGCATTATCGTCGCGACTTCGGCGGCGGCGTTGGCTTCGGCTTGGGTGTGCTGCAGTGATGGTCAGTCAACGCACTGAACCGGCCAACGATCACTGCACATGGCGAGTGCCTGCTTACCCTGTCGTGTCGTATGCGCCGCGGCCCATGTTGAAGTCTTCCGAGTTGGTCCTGAGAATCATGGAGACGGTCTGTGTGAGCTGCGGACAGGCGCGCAGGTCAGTACTTATACGGGCCAGAAGGCGGAATGCAGTGTGGCACAAGGGACTTACAATTGCTCGCAAGGGAGTGGGATTGATGGTGGATCGTTGCACAGAGGGCTTGCCCGTTGGTAGCAGGATGGTTCGCAAGTGACTCTGCGGGTGACCCAGGACAGGCGGCTGGAATGCTGGCGGAACGATTTGCGGTCGGCAGTGTGCTACTGTACGCGGGCGCTCTAGGTGGCAGAGGAAGCTAGTGTGTGGACGGAGAAAAAAAAAGAAAATAGGCCAACGAGCGGCAGCGAGGTCAAATAGTGCTCGCAAACTGAAGAGCGACAAGGAACGTGGTGCCGGGGAACAGAAGGCGAGTTTGGAAAAGGGAGTGTGAGATTGTCCTTCATCGTTCCATGACGTGCACGGTGCCTTCACAGCCTTGGGCTGTTTGCAAGCTGTTCCGCGAAACACACAAGTCGTTCCTCCCTGCAAAGTACACTGTCGATCCTCTAAAGGCTCCATCCCTGAGCCAAAGTGAGCGCTGGGACCGCTGCATGCACAGCACGGACGCGTTCCTGCATTAGTGCTAGCAGCGGCACTTCATCCTTGGTCTGCCGCCCGCGGCAATGCGGATGGAATCCGACAGCGTCTCGCCAGAGATAGATGATAGAGCTCCCCGACCCGCGGAACAGGCCGGACTGGAGTTCTGCAGTTGTGGCGATGGCATGACTGGCGGCGGTGGTGTTGATCAGACGCGCCGACATCTCTGCTTCTTCGCGGCCGCTGCTGCTGCTGATGATGGAGTCCTGGTCTTCTCGCGACGGGCCATCCATATTGCGGTGTTAGTTCGCCTTCTGGCGCGACGAGCTACGAGCTTTCTTGTGCTTCTAGCGCCCGGCGGAGTGCATAGGCCGAATTTGTGCCTAGAAGATGCTAGCTCGTACCGTCTGCCTGGAGTCTCAGCCTGACTTCCGGCAACGGGGAGACTGGGCGAAGCGCAAAGCTTAACACTCTGCCCTGACTGCCTCATGCAATGGGCGGTGCCGTGGCTGCCGTGCAGATGATGATTGCTGCCGCTAACTGTCGTGTCCTAGGTGTGCAGGCACTCCCGCCGCGCCACGACGAGTCGCCGCATCAGCACGACTGCTGCCGCGAAAGGAGTGCCGACCTTGCTTGTGATGGAACTCCGGCCCGCTGGGAATGACTGGGTTGCGCAGCAGATCACAGGCGCCGCACCGGACGCCGGGGCCAGTCTGTGAGTCCAATTTTACCAGCCGAACACCAAACACGCGACGTGTCGGGCCGCGAGAGCGATGCATGCCGAGCCTGTTGATGTGCTTCACTCGCGCACATCTCTCCGCCCTCCTGGTTCCCGTTGCTGCCGCACCGCATTCGACACCTTGTCAGCCAGGCTCGCGGAGCCTATCGCCGCTGCACTTGTCTGCCCGGGTGCTGTCGACGGGGTTCGCTGGTTTGCTCCCCGACACCCATGGCGCCGATGGTGTCACCGTTCCCGTTTGCCAGTCGAGCTGCAGGTGTTCGCATCGGAGCTGCTGCAAGATTGATTGTCCGGATGCGCTTCCGCCCCAGCGATGTGTCGTTGCAGCCTCAAACGCTTGTCTGCGTTTGTCGCGTGGCTTGATGGTGTTTTGTGTTTTGCGATGAGGTGAAGTCAAGACGTAAGTTCGCAGAAGCAGGCACCTGCAATCAAGCGAAAGTCACGAAGTGGAAGGCACAGCGGTGCGCGACTGCACACGGAAGCTCTCTGGGCGGGGAAAGGAAGGGGGCAGCCCGCGATCGCGTGCAACGAAACATCGTCTACGATTCTTTTTGCAACAAGTTCTGATTCTGCAACCTGATGCATCGCTGTTTCGCCGGCCATCGCTACCCGCCAGCTTGATGAATTGATGAATTCCTCTCGCAGCGAGCCTTGTCGACAGCCCCAAGTGCCGTTCGACCCACCGCTGGCGAGCCATCCTGGCCACAAACACGTATGCAGCGCACACTTGCTACGCCTAGCATTTTCCATGCCACCAGGTTTTTCGCGATCTTCGATCAGCATTCTTCTCTGCATGGATTCTGCAGGCTGCGGCGGGCATCCCAACACGTCGTCTCACGGAAGTCAGCCGACAAACACACAAGTGAGGCACAATCATCATCAGCAGCAAGCTGCACCCTCGATCAATCAGAGCCAAACCAATGCGCCCGACGACAGACTGCCTGTCATACAGTTTTCGGACCATCTGCCCTGGTTGCTCAACACATCAAGCCGCGCCGCTTCACACACACCGGCCAATGGGCAAACCCGGCACTGCTGACTGCTGGCATTAATCATGAGAGCCCTTGTATTCTTTGTTGGGTTTAAGCTTCTGTCCCGATGTTCCTGGTGCTCGGAGTATACATTACCAATGTCGCCTGCTCATCGATCATGGGTCGATTGCAAGCCCGCCTCACGCAATGCCCTCTTCCTCGTGAGCGCTGTTTGTTGGACACGCCATCGCACTGGCCAGCAATCCCGCGTCTCCGGCCAGGGATACCTCGACGAAGACTTCGCAATTCTGTGAGTGCAGGAATTGCCGCACCGGAGCACAGCGTGTACATTATCGGCATTCTCACGGCCCGAAACACTGCCGTCTGGGGATACATTGAAGCCGGAAGCTTCGTGAGTCGCCCGTGAGATAGTAAGCCGTCATCGCTGTTCGTATACCACGTTGGCTGGTAACAGAAATCCTGCATTGAGGGTGGCTCTCGTATTGCAAATTCGCGAAGCGGCGCATTGAGGCTTTCGAAGCTATTCTTGCGCATCAGGTGAGTTTACCAAGCTTGAATCAGCCCATTTCTAGTCACCGGAATCAGTCATGGCCTACACCTAGATGAGGCCACTGTGGAGGCCGCACTTCATCCGTCTACAACATCGTGCATCTCCCTGCATTCCGTATGGTATGGGTGAATGTGAACTTGTTCTTCCAGACACATTGATTGGAGGGATAATGTTCGTGACTTGCACGATGCCAGTAGCAATCGACTTGCCGTAACCAATGCTGGGGCCTATAATTCGCTCGCCCAACATATGAGCCGAGCGAGCAACTTCAAACTTTTCTCATCTTTAGGTTGTGGTGTGAGGCGACGACTTTGGCATCCTTGATGAACAATGTGCAGCGGCAGGAGTCGAATCCATTTTCAGCCGCAGTGTCAGCGATGGCGATCAGAACCCTGGCGGTGCTGGCGAGTAGTGGCATCACTTGTGCGCGAGTCGAATTCGAGACGACGCAACTGGAAGCAATGCTTCGATGGCTACGAAGAATGCTAACAAGTCAAGTCTCGAACACACGGCATGTCATGCACTCAAATGGATGTTCTATATGACGGGACGCATTCGGCGTCAGTTGTGAAGATTCGTTTCAGCACGACACGCGGAATCGAGTCCGACAGCCTGGCGAGGATCTGAAACGAGCGACCGCTGCACACGATGGACTCCTTCATGCCGCGGGTCTGGGTCAAAAGGCGCTTGTGGCTGACTTTGCTGCCGTGGTAGTCGGCGCTCATCATCTTGGGCATCCAGAAGACGTGCACCGGGTCTCTGGGTGCAGCCGTCGGAAGTCGATGGCGATCGGAACGCTCGCACAGTGTGCCGATTTTGGTCATTGGGAAATATTTGGAAGTGTGGAAGGTTTCAAATTTGACCTTTCCGCGAAGTGGAATGCCTCCCGATGGCCTGACGGCCGCGGTGCCGTACTATGGATTTGTTTCAATAGCCAAGCCGGCCCGAGTGCAGACTTCGATGTCAGGTTGACGCCCGAAATACTGAAGCTGACATGACATGTAACAAATCCTCTCGCATGATCTGTTCGAGATGAAGTCGACACGCACGACGCGTCAATATTCCATCAAGAAGAACGTGTCAGCTCTGTCGCGACTTCTTGATGAGCTAGGAGGTCGGAGGCCAGCATAGCGAACTCACCTGGTCGACTACCTCGGCTGTCGTCACTGCTCTGCCCGTCAACATCGACGACTCGCAAACATGTGAATCGCACACGGCACCGCAGAGCTGCTGCAGCGACGGAGGTAGGGAAGTGTCCGCCACTACTGCGATGAGATGTCCAGAAGATGAAAGCCATTCACATACCCAAATTCCATGAGGGCGATATCGCGCTACTGCGACCGAGCGATATCCCGCAACCAACTCCCAAAGATGACCAGTTCCTGATCCAGATCACTCACTGCAGCCCGCAACACGCCGACATCCTCCACGCTCAAGGCAAACATCAGAACAACACCAAGCGAGGCTGGTGTCATCCGCCGTTCACGCTCGGCTACGACTTTGCAGGCGTGGTGCAAAAGTTGCCAGCCCAAGGCGCTTCGAAGAGAGGATTGAAGAAGGGAGACCGAGTTTTTGGTGCCACAATTGGTGCCTTCGCTGAGTACATTTGCGTGACGGAAAATGCTATACGCAAGGCACCGAAGGGCCTGTCCAATGAGACGGTCGTGGCCATGTCAAGTGGAGTGGTGAGCTATGCGTCTGTGGTCAACATGGCAAAGGTGAAGAAGGGAGAAACAGTCGTTGTGAGTGGTGCCAGTGGTGGCCTAGGCAGTGTTTGCTGCATGGTTGCGAAGGCAGTAGGAGCCAAGGTCATCGCGCTCACTGGCGACTACGAGAAGGCCGAGCATATGAGACGGGATATGGGAGTGGATCTGGTGCTCGTCATGGAGGACGGCTGGCTGGACAAAGTACTGGAGTTCACTGGAGGCAAAGGAGCGGAGGTCTTCCTCGACAATACTGGCATGGTGAATGATGCGATACGAAGTCTTGCTTACTTTGGCAGGATAGTAATTATAGGGTTCGTGGCCCGTGGAGGCGTCATGGAAGAAGTGAAGATGAACAAGCTGCTCCTCAAGTCGGTCACTGTGATGGGTTATCGGTTCGGAGAGAGTGGCAGAAGATATCCCGCTATGCTGGAAGAAATATGGGAAGGGTATCTTGGGCTGCTAGAGGCAGGTCGCATCAAAGCCTTGCTGTATGGCAATTACAATGGGCTGGAGGATATGGGGCGTGCATTGAGCGATCTACACCATCGCAAGGTCTATGGCAAGGTTGCCGTCAAGGTTGCCGACGTTCCCACGAGCGCGAGGCTGTGATATGCCAGCGACATAGATGTAGTGAAGGGCATTGACGAGAAGCACGAAGTGTGAGCACAGAGCCACTTCAGGCCTCGAAGACGTGCTGAACTATGCTTTCACGCACTTGGCCATGGAAAGCCCAAACGAGTGTCGAATTTGCGCTCATCGATCATCTTCACCTGAACACTTCCTGCCAATGCTGATGCTAATGCCTGTCCAATTCTGTGAAACGCACGGACCACTGTAACACGCTAGTCTCGGCTCGCCATCGCGACCGCGCCTTTGGGTGTTGATTTGTCTGGTTCAAAGTTCCAGATCACACGCCACGACACGTTTCCCACATCTCAAAATGCTGCTGCGGTGACCTGGGGAAATTCGGATCGCACGCCATGAAATGACCGTCGCTCCTAGCAGAATCTGGTGACCGCAAATCAACAGCATGCGCGTGTCGCGCGCGAGAGCAGGGGTCTGGCTCAGTCGCTCCTCCGCAATTCCAAGGCCTCTGCGACCATGTCCGGCTTTCGCAGTAATTCGGCCGCAACGACGATGTTTGCAGCTTCCGTATGGCCCTCAGACTCCTGGCCCGCCTGACGCTGGTCCCGTGGAGAACGAAGATGATGCGCCAAAGAAGGGCTCGTCCGGCTCAGATGCCGGGAATGGCCAGTCCAGGTTTGACTGGAAAGGTACAGCCTTCAAGATGACAGAAGCTGCCTTGACCACATTCGCTTCAGTCGCTGTCCTTGGAGCCGTGGGCTATGGTTACACTCGATACTACAAGTACATGATTCTGGAGAAGATGGAGCATGCATTCGACCCCGGGGATCCTGTACTCGACATAGCTGCTACTGCTAAGCAAGGATCCGCAACTGGTGGTCATGTTCTTGTGGACGAGGAGAAGCAACGCGAACATTGGGTGCTCCGCAAAGAGCAGGCACTCATGGATCGCATTGTCGCCGGCGAGGTTAGAGGCCAGTATCATCTCATCGTTGGTGAGAAGGGCACGGGCAAGTCCAGCATGCTGATAGACGCCATGGCCAAGATTGATGGCGAAGGCTGCGCCATGCTAGAAGCCCATGCCAATCCTGAGATCTTCAGGATCCGACTCGGTAAGGCATTGGACTTCGAATTCCACGAGGACAACATGGGCTCCCTCTTCTCGATACGTGGTCCGCGTGACGCGGGTGCTCTTCTTGATGTTGAACGAGCATTCAACAAGCTAGAGAAAGTTGCTCTCAAGCGAAGGCACGAAATTGGACGTCCTCTGATTCTCATATTTAACTCGATGCATCTGTTACGCGACGACGATGATGGCAAAGACCTGCTCGAGCTGATTCAACAAAGAGCAGAGCAATGGTCTGCGAGCAATCTTGCGACTGTCATCTTCAACTCAGACGATTACTGGATTTACGAGCGCCTGAAACAATACGCCACCCGGATGAATGTGATACGCATTCTCGACCTTGACAAGCAAAAATCCATTACAGCATTGCGGAACTATCGCACAAGATATCGAAACGACCAACCCAGCGAATCGCTCCTGGAGCAGGTCTATGACAAGGTTGGCGGACGTATGTCGTATCTCAATCGTGTCGCAAAGGCGGACGATATGCTTAAGAAGGCTGAAGATATTTGCCGTGCGGAGAAAACCTGGTTTCTGAATCAATGCTGGATCTTGGGCGCAGAGATGGACGACGATGTGATGGATCAACAGAAATATGCATCTGCTGCTATGGTGCTCGCAAAAGCGCTGGTTGACCTCGAAAAAGAAATGGAAAGGACCTACGATGTTGAGCGGGGGCATATCCTGCCAGAGATACCGTTGCATAAAGCAAGACAGATCATGACTCGAGCGGATTTCATACAGGCACGTACTTGAGAGAGGCCTGTGTGGAAACTATTGCTGACTGCTTGTAGAGCTACGATGCCATCAATATCTTCGCAATTGACAGCAACGCGAACGTCCGGCCGGATTCTGTTCCCATGATGAATGCGTTTCGAGAGATTTGCAGTGAAGAGGGCTTCGATGAGTTCCTGGAGGCTACCTTGGAAAGAATTGGAGACATCGAATCTTTGGGCCGCACGAGAGAGCTTACGATCAAAGATCTGTGGGACGGCGGCAAGTACAGGGTCAAGATGCAGGATAAGGAGCTTACCTTCGAATGCGAAAAACCGGAAGAAGAGGAAGAGGGAGATGACGAAAGCAATGGGAAGGCCGACGACGATGGCGATGATGGTAAGTGAGATGGCTGATTCCCGTCGACTTTGTATGGATCATCTTCTGACAACATTCATCTGTAGACGAGGCACTTGGAAAGGCACAGCATGTGGTGGCAGAGGCATACCAGAAGTATCTGGAGAGTCAAAAGAAGAAATAATTCAGTGAGCCATTTCCTGCACAAGTTACCTCAGGCCGATCAATTCGACGTTCGCGTTCCGGCTCGTCTGCGGTGACGGGATGGCAGAACGCTCACTCTCCTATGTATTAATGTATCCACGTACCAATCAAATGTTCAATGCCGAACGGAGCTACCCGTGCTGGACAAGCACTTCGATTCATGGCAAGCTGCGCACTGATGACCATCACATATTCGTCATAGCACCTAACATGAGTACAGATTACGGACGTTGAACACAGATGATACTCCGGCGTAGTCTTCGCGTCTATCGTACAAAGATTCTGGCAACCATCCTCTTACTGCCGCTTTTCTACTTCTTGCTTTATCGCCTAGCTCCGGCATTGCAACACACATCACACTTTACCGACCACGCAACCTTCGAACATGCTTCCACCACCAATACCAATCGCTCCGTCGCCTTAGTCGTTGCAACAAGAGCCGCAGACGATATCTCCTGGACCTACAAACTGCAAATTCCGCAGCTCCAAGTGATCCGCTATGTCAGCGACTCTGCATCAGCGAAATACCATCCACCTGTTTCCAAGGGCCATGAGGCGTTAATGTATCTGACATACATTCACGACTTTTACGATGACCTTCCCGAAATCATGATCTTCATCCACGCAGACGAGAACCCTTGGCACATGGACGGCGCCTTTCTTGAATCTGTTTCATTTGCTTTGGACCACTTGGACCTCGAAGAAGTTCTTCTCAGGCAGTACTTCAATTTACGTGTCATGTGGAAACATGGATGCCCGGCACAAATCCATACAGCTGAGACTGCATTCGACGAAAAGAAACAGGAGCAGCATCTGATGGCTTCTGCCTTTCGATCCATATTCGGACCTGATGTGGAAGTTCCAGACATATTAGCCGGTCCGTGTTGCTCTCAGTTCGCTGTCACGCGAGAAGCGATTAGGAGGCGGCCACGACATGAGTACAAGCACTATGTGGACTGGCTGGTTGAGACGGATTGGAGCGATTACATTGCGGGCAGGGTGTGGGAGCACCTTTGGCCTGTTGTCTTCCTGAATACATCAGTGGACTGCACGATCGCGTCACAGTCGCTGTGTAGAATGTACGGGATATGTTTCGAGGGCCAGCGAGAGCTTGAGAGATATCAGCAAGTCTGGGATGCGCGGCGATTTGTTGGCAATAATATCACCTTCTGGAATGAGCTTTGGAAGCCGAGTGAGGTTGCAGCGTTGAGGCATCGACGACTGGAGTATACGAAGTGGCTGCACGAGAGGCTCGTCGCAGCGCTGAACAAAGGCAAAGACGGGGCTCTGACGAAGGATGCAGTCGGTAATCTCTATACGTAGTTGCCGTCTTGTATTGTCTAGTATTCCACTCTGACAATGGCTCCCTGTCGACATCTGAGTGCTTCTGAGGCGCAGATGGGTGTTCAAACTACAACTTGCTTGACCGTGCTTCTCTCTCCAGTGTTCTGAACCGCCTGAAATACGTGATCGCGTCCGGATTGATGACCGTATTTGAAGGATCCACATCTTTACCGGATATGGTCTGCTTGACCGCTGCTTCCACCTTTTTGCCATTGATTGTCGTTGGGATTTCTGGCACCTCAATCACAAATTGCGGAATGTGCCTCGGGGAGAGAGAAGTCTTTATGGCGTTTTTGATGGCGTCGGATAGCTCTGATGTCAGTGTGTCGCCACTATTCATCGTGACGAACAAGAAAACGCTCTCATCGGAATCTTGTGGTCTTCGACGGCCAACGCAAAGTGCTTGTGAAATACGCTCTGTGAAAGGCGGAGCTTCGACGATAGCATATATCTGTATGGATAATCAGCTTCCACGCTCAGGATTGCCGACTTTACGTGACTGACCTCTCCGGATCCGAAGCGTATCCCGGATGGGTTGAGTACTCCATCGGATCGTCCATGCATTACCAGCCCGCCCGTTTTGGGGTTTTGTTGAAGCCAATCACTGTATCAGATCGTAAGCATATGACAAAATGCGCATTGGAGGATATCACTCACTGCTGTGCCCAGACATCGATGTTCTCATATCGAGCAAAGTAACTGTCGAAGTACTTCGAGCCTCCATCATCTCCCCAAAAGAAGCACGGCATACTTGGAAAAGGAGTTCGCATGATCATCTCGCCAGCTTCGCCAGTCTCCAGAATGGACTCTCCAGTCGCCGGGTCTGCTATATCAACGTCCATACCCAGCGCGAATATTTGCATCTCACCGGCATGGATGGGATCTGTCGGACTGGCAGCGATGAGCGAAGTTGCCGTATCTGTTCCGCCGGCTGTATTGCACAAGTGGATGTGCTTCGGAAATGAACGATAGAACCAACGATATTGATCTGGTGAAAGAGTGGCTCCAGTGGTGTAAACAATGCGAAGAGATGAAAGATCAAGTTCGTCCTTGGGTACCACCTTCGCTAATTCTAGCTCCAGGAGGTACCTTGGCGAGCTGCCAAAGTACGTTACTCGGTATTTCTCAATCATTCGGAGCAGAGCTCGTGTGTCTGGGAACATCGGGGATCCATTGTAGACGATCGTTGCCGCTCCACTGGCAAAGTAGCCATTCATGACGTAAAAAACCACCCATGAGGTGCTGGAGTATTGTAGCATCACATCTTTCGGAGTCGTAGAATTGTGTAGTATGGCGATCTTTTTGAGTTGCACGAGGAGCCCGTGTTGATGGACGATGCATTTGGGAGCTCCCGTGGTGCCTTTGAAAACCCCTAGTCAGCTCGGAGACCCAAGTCTATTCCAGTGGCCACGCCTGTCAGGCTGTGAAGCGAGACATGGTAGCAGGGGAAGATGTAAAATCACGCGTAGTTGCTGGAGAAACAACCGCCTCAACTATCTGAAGAGTATTGCCCAGGTGAAATCCAGCTTCTTCGCCCTCGATTGGGATTATACCACATACCTGAAGAGTAACAGATCATCAAAGGATCACTGAATGCCACCTTTTCGAAAGTGAGAGGATCCTCCTGTTTAGCCTGTTGTAAGAAACTAGAATAGGTCCCAAAGCTGTAAGATTCGTCTCCGACAAGCGGTACGATGTAAACCTCCGGCTTTGGATCTAGCCTCTTCACGATGTCCTCGACCTTTCCGAGCGTGGAGAGCCTTTTCCCTTTGTATATGGTATGGGAATCAGCGAACAGTATCTTCGGCGTAACCTGTTGTAATCGGCTGTAGCAACCTTCGGCGCCTAAATCAGGGCTTATGCAGGTGAATATAGCCCCAAGGCTTGCACTGGCGTGAAACAGGACCATGGCAGGTATAGAGGTGGCCACAAGAGCTGCAAGGCGATCTCCTCGTTTGACACCGCTATGTCGAAGGGCACTGGCTGTAAGTCGAACTTGTTCTCGGAACTGCTTCCAGGTCACGATCTCGTCTTGACCGGTATCTTCTCGAACACCAATTAACGCTGTGGCATTCTCGTCTGGATTGGAGAATAGGGCATTCTCTGTAAAATTGAAAGATAAGCCAGGAAACCATTTTGGATTTGAGCTCATTGGTACAGAATCGGCGAAGGCCTTTGTTGTCCCTGCTGGTAATGGCGGAGTGAATTCAAGATAGTCGTACACATCGCACCACTGAATGCCATTAACGAAGAGTGAGCAAAGCTTGTCGCCGGAGATACCAGATTGGGAGAGAATCCGCTAATAGACAACACTTACAAAGTTGTGCGGCTGCCGTACACTCCATCTTTGCAAGTCCCTGGTGGTTCGAAGATCCTGGCCAAATTTATCGTTGACATGAGTGCGATACCGATCCATAGGCGTAGCTCCGGCATTCTGGGGTCTCCATAGCACTTCCGGTGCACGCTTCTGTTCGGCCATTGAAGTTTCGCTTTGCCCAGGTGCAGTATTTCTCCTTTGGTGACTGCCCTGGGAGCGATATTGAGGTCAAGGGAAAGCGGAACACTCTCCGCCGACAACCGAGGCTGCAGGAGCGTTGCCCGCCAAGCAGAGCATCACTCCCTCCGAACCACCGCCTCATGCCAGCCCTGACATACATCGCACAATAGACACAATGTGCTCTCGGCCCGCTATCCAGGCATTATTCTCTCATCTTTAAATAATGGCTGTCGGCGGGATAATATCGATCAGCCTCGTCCCACGAAGGTGACTCTCCACGCCTCGGCCTGATGCCAGAACGGAACTGTCTCGGTGCAGCCCACGGATCAAATACGAGCTTCACAACAGCGGTACACTTCCACAGTCGTTCAAGGAGCATTGTCCGAACAAAGGCCGCCCTGACATTCTTAATTGCTTGATGGCCTGTGAAGTCGACTTGGCACGACCATCGGTGACAGCCATATGGCTATGAGAGCACGCAAAAGATACGACGAAGGCGAAGCAATGCAGGTCGATCAGCCATTCTTACCAAATAATGAAAACAAGAAACGATGTTCGGCCGTCGCATAGGCGAAGTCCGAACAATCGGACTTTATGTGTCCACCCTCGCGTCGCCATAAATTCGGATCTCCGAAGATGCAGCAACCCCTTAGTTGCCGTGAGATGGTAGCCAGTCTCGAGCGAAGATGTGTGCTGCCGAGATCTGAAGAAATATAGTCACCGATCATGCCGGAGTTGGAACACCGCTTCACCTTCTAGTGGCTCCCTAACAGAGAGTGAGGTGCCGCCCGGTAGTATACCGGGACAAGCACCAGGTGCCGTCCTGTACTAAACACTCACACAAGCTGACCAACTCGATGAGCGTGGATTCTGAGACTGTGCTCCTAAAGACTTGATTAAATGCGTTATGTCGGACGTTCGATGCAATGCTACTCTGGAGAGTTATGCGGTGAGCTGATAAGCCACAAATCTGTCAAGTCGCTCAATGATTATCCCGGAGAGCTATCGTCCTGGAGCTTCATAGTCCCCTATGTTGCTGTTCCACACGAAGATGCCGACCCATCTTCAGGCACTTTGCAGCTTCCCGTAATCCTTCGTGCGATGATGTTCGGCACGTTGGCGTTAACCATCGGGTTCGGTCGCTGCCTCTGATAGTACCGACACTCCCTCGTCTCAGGATTATAGTCGACCGAGTTGAATTGTGGGATGAAGTCAAGGTCGCGCAAGCACTCTGCTAGAGAGTTGTATATTCCATAGACTGGCGGGTTTCCTCCTCCAGTCGCGTTGCAAATTACTTCGTAATTGCAACCGCAGAATCCAGTCTGTTGAAGGTTGCCGTTTGTGCACGTGGAGGGAGGAGCGGAAGTGGTTGTCTGAGAAAGGTACATTAGCACATGCGACCAATTGCAGGGCGTGAGCTATAATCAAGCAGGGAATCTCGGATAGCTGTCTCAGAAGCGCACAAAGGTCCTGGTGCCAGTGCATTGGCCTAGAATATATGCGAATGGATCGACCTCAACGTGCAGGTACGGACGACTGAGCAACTCGTCGTTCGGCATGCACCAAGAAAATAATGAAGTGCTTACCGTGGTAGATGTAGTTATGGAGGAAGTCGTCGATGAAACGGAGGTTGTGGTCTGGAATAGATTTAGTGGAAAGGTCAACGCGAGGCACGGAGAATTAGTCATACTATGCTTGTTGTCGAAGCAGAGGCCGTTGAAGTGCTGGAAGAGGAGGTGGAAGTCGATTGGGAAATGCTCGTGGAGGTGGGCGTTGCTGCGAAAGTGCTTGTCGTGGAAGAGGTCGTGGCGGAGGAGGACGACGTAGTCACGGAACTGCTCGTGGAGGAAGCAGAAGTCGATGTGGACGTAATCGTGGATGACGAAGATGCTGTAGTGGAGATGCTCGTGGAAGAAGCGGATGTAGTCGTGGAGTCCTGGAGCGGTTTCAGCGTATGAGCATGTCAAGCGTCCAGCGGCGAATGCTCCGCCTGCTCTGGTCTCGGTGTGGTATGCTTTTGAGCAGCGTCTCAGGGAGGAATTCGGTTCTGCATACCCTTGTTTGTGAGGTGCTTGTCGAGCTAAGACAGATGTCAGTGTTTGTCATCCCATTTATAGGTGGAGCAAGACTTGCCTGGTAGCCTTTATTGTTGTGGATGAAGCTTTTGTGGTCTCCACGATGTTAGCTAGGACAGTGTTGAAACGATGAATCGTTTGTGTACCTTTGCAGTGGTCCCGATGCAGTCGAAAGTCAGCCTGCTGCCATTGTGCAATCGTCTCTTGAAGGACGACGCTGCCGTTGTCACTCACTTGGGATATCCAGGTGGTCGGGTTGTCTTGGTTATGCAAGAACAGGCTGTCTTAGCAACGTGCTTCGGCCCATTCTTGATGGAAGACAGAAGGCAATTTTCAGGCTTTCCCGAGCATTGGGATGGCTTCGCAGGCGGGCAGCTCGTGGTCGTGGCCCGGTAGGCTGGCTCAGCATCTGCAGCCCTCCTGTAGTTGACCCGTTGCTTCACTGTCGGAAATCTTTTGCTGCAGTAGTCCTTCGCCGGTCCATAGTGAGCCAGAGGAGAGTACTTTGAGTATTGACCGGATTGGCAGACATCGGACTTGTAATCGCGAGGCGGCGGCTCAGGTCTACCGCTCACAGCATGAATGACGCCGAAGAAGAGAAATAATGAACGAGTGAAATGCACCATGCTTGTGGCCGCGTGCAGAAAGTGCGCGTGGTGAGAAGAATGTTTGTCGATGCTAGAGGATATGAGCGGACAACCCACCTCAACACCACAGAACTGGCTATGCGGACTTCAGGACTCTGCTCGCAAAGGTTATTGGGTTTGCTATCGCCATTTACGCCTTGAGGCGCTGCTAGCAAATTAGCAATGATCTGAACGGGCTAGCCACATCCTAAGGTGCTGAGTTAGTTGCTCTTGGGCGATCTGGCCGGGACCACAAAGCCTCCTGTCATGATTTATCTTGGCTTTACGATGATTCCGCGCGTTGTCCGAGCCTGAATCTACTGCAGCACGATCCTGTTCCGATGGCAGGACTGTCGAGGGGGCAAAGGTCTTCGCGCGTCTCGAAGCGCGTATCTCCAGATCGAGCTTATCCGAGTCTGCTAGCGCGAACAGAATAAGATTGAGAGGATCGCTCTCACCACGTTCGGCATGGTTGAGCTTTTCACTGACTCAATGCCACGTGTGATTGCCCTTTACGGGCAACGTCGATTTGTTGGTGAAGCCACAAACGCAAAACTTGCCAAGATCTCGGTACGGTCCGTTTTCCGTCTTTCTAGACCCACCTTCTACTCAATCTCCAGCAACCACACCTCAAGTCCGGACACGACCGGGCAACATTGTCTCTGCGTCGTTCATATCTGAGATCGACCTCGTTCGGAACAGCTGGAGAGAGACTGGATATGGCCAATTACACGATTGACGGAATGGGTGCCTCCTCGCGCGCAGCGAAACGGCAACACGGCAGCGTCCACGCCCGTTGACCTCTCGTCGCGACCTTGACTCCACGAGTGGCCCCGTGACTGGATACTAAATGCCTTGGCTACGCTGCACAAGGCAGAGAGATGGGTACAGAAAGACTACCGGAAGGGTTAGGATCGAGCACGCAGTGAGGCTGTCTTGCATTCCAGTGGTAGGGTCTCCGCAGCCGACCTCATCTCCACATCGTCACTCGGCCACTGCATGTCTCGCTTTCCCTCATCATTTGCTGGACGCTGCGGGGATGGCAGTACCACCTCGCCATCGCTGGCAATGCCCTGCACCTGAGCCGGGCAACCATTCTCCCCCACGCCGCTGCTGGCTCTGGGGTATCAGTGACTTTGCCTCACCATCGCTCCATAATTCACGCACCTGAGCCGATCAAACACTCTTCTTAGCAGCATCAACGACACGTCGCTGCTGGCCTTGAGGTGCCGGCGGCATTGCTTCACATCCACTCGCCAGATCCTGCACTTGAGCCGGTCAACTCATCTTCTCAGCAGCATCAGCATCATGTCGCTGCTGGCTCTCAGGCGCCGATTGCATCGTTTCGCATTCACTTTCCAGATCCCGCTCCTGAGCCGATCACCTGCTCTTCTCTGCAGTATCAGCATCACGACGCTGCTGGCCCTCAGGCGTCATCAGCATTGCCTCACATCATCTCAGCAGATCCCACGTCTGAGTCGGTCAACGTCTTTTCTCCTCAGTATCAGTACCACGACACTGCTGGCTCTGAGGTGCCGTCGGCATTGTCTCGCGTCATCTCGCTAAAATCCACACTTGAGCCGGTCAGCTGCTCTTCTGAGCAGCATCCTGACACATCCACCAATTTGCAGTATCATACGCTCACTGAAGCTGGCATCGTGGGACCTGACAGCATCCCGATTCGCCTTCAACTTCCGGATTTATCGCCAATCATCAGCAAATACTCCGTCGAACAATGGAAGCCGCCTTATCCCTTCAGAGAACCTGCATTTTGGGCTGTGTTGCAGTCACCTGGTCGCAGCCTTGACAACGACTCAATCGTCGCTTGGATTGAGAAGAACTTCGCATTTTGCCGCGCGAGTGCTGGTTCATACGTCCGTACCAAGGTTACAACCGCGCTTGACAGACCTGACGGCGTCTTCCAGTATGTATGGCAGTCCAGTGGTGGTGGTTGGACTATGAGGCCGCATGCGGAATTGAAAATATTGCCGGCATTGTGGGGACATCTGGACAGGTGTGCTCGGTCGGCTCCTGTAAAGGCACCACATGTGCCACACATGGCACAGATGGCCCATACGCCCGGGTCCAATGCATAGCCAGGCGAAAAGCGGAGACGAGACTATGATGATGACGATTCGACATTCTCCGCGCCAGCAACAGCATCGCCAGCTAAGCGGGCCAGCCTTATTCCACCACCTGCACCCTTTTCATCTAGTATTTCTGTCAATCCTGAATTACTGGCAATATTAGCAGACGGCTCTGATGCCGATGCTGCCGATGCAGCGCCGATGCCGATGCTGTCGAGGACAATTTGACACTCTCTGCGCTCACGACAGCACTACCAGCTACGCAGTCTAGCGTTACTCAGTCACGTGGACAGTTTCCTTGTGACATTTCTGTCAACCCTGAACTACTGGGAATCTTGGCAGACGTTTCTGATGCTGAGGTTGTGCGGCCATTTGTGTTTGAGGACCTGACGCCACGACAGAGGGAACTCCGTCATCATTTGCACTGCCATGCACTTGCACAACGTGGAGCCACTTCGCCGGTCGCTGTTCCTGCCCCATGGCTGCGCGATCAACTCATAGCCGTGCTGCCCAGCCAGGACTCAAGCGCTCTTGCTGCACAATCTTTGTTGTGGTTTTATATACGCGGTCTGCAAGAAGTCATGCCGAGCTCACATATAGCGTTGCTGGAAACCAGAACGGTCGCTGCCATCGATGCCGCGTTTGCACACGGCGTCCCAGAAATCGTACAAGAAATTGACGCCCAGTGCTCTGGCGGTAAGGACACAGACGTCAGACTGGCGCAATTCGTCAAGGATGACTGCTCCGATCTGCTTGAATTTGCTGCTGTTGGCGAATGCCCCAGGGTTATCGCCACGCTCTACCCATATGGAGACAATGTCTTCTATTACAGCAGCGATCAAGATTCAAGTGTGACTCGCTGCAATTCGTACGCAGCTTGCGCAATCCAACTGGATAAGAACTCGCATATCAGAGTGGTTTATATTCGACATGGACTCCTGTCATCCCAATTCAGCATCTCGGTCGTACTCTCTTGGACAAGCCAACTATGACGATTCGGTATCTCGTGGCAAAGTACAATGGACATCAGTAGCGCTATCCGAACTTGTATGAGCGTAGTGTGCTCAATTCAGAGACGCAAAGCCTCGCGCTGTGCTTGAAAACAGATACCAGTCCTCTCAGTGCGACAAGTTCGCTATGTGCATCTTGCGAGGATTTCTATCAAGACGCCACTGCTGACCGATGCGAGATTATTGGATGTCAGGAGGTTATCAAAGACAAGCGCGGACACATTAAGATGCATACGAGTCTCCACATGTCAGTGTCCTCAACAGGAAAAGTACGGGATTATGCGCTACCTCCGGTACGAACACTATCGGGCGACTTGTTACTGCCTCTCGCTTCCACCACGAACGTGCACTGGGGTCCGCATCAATCGGTTGCTACTACTTCTTCTCCGCTTCACCTCCTGTTTCGTTATCGACTCGGCCCAGGCTTGCTAGGCCACAACAAGCTGGACGTGGTGCTGTGTTTGGGTTGTGAGATCACATACTTCGGGAGCAAATCGAAACCCACTGGACGCAATCTTTGCAGCGTGTCCCATGCAGCGGGCACCAGCCCTGCAGTCGATATTGTGCGCTGGGCATTCATTGTATGGACGCGAGCGGTCCAGAAAGATGGATCCATGACTTTGGTTCCCAGAGCGTAATCGCAACGATGAACGAAGATGAGCTTACGTCTTCGATTCTGGGAGGCGTTTTTGATTCCCGGCATGCCGCCATTCGCAATGAAACATGCCCGAGAAGACTTCGAGCGACGAGAAGTCATTCGTCGCCTCAAAGCTCCGACTACGATGCCCGCCAACCACCGCGAAGTAGATGTCGAATCGATCTCTAGGTTGCTCTCGGATCTCCAAGACTCATCGCCAGTCCTCATCTAGAACGCCTCCCTCCAAGCAGCCCTTTCCTTTCTGAGGGCCCGGATCGACCTCGGCCTCCTACCGCTCAAGCACTCAAACGGGCAGACTCGCCGCAGCTGGGCAAAGCTGAACGAGCGCCGCTTCCCTCGAGGAAAATGGCCCGATGATGAGAATCTGAAAAGATGATCGCCGCTACCAAGACCAATCCAGGCACGAACCGATTCAGCATTCAACATTAGAGCTTTGCGGCGGAAAGGGCTGAACTGGTCGAAAACTCTAAGTGATATACAAGGCTCTGGCTCAAAATGGAATCAACGAATATGGAAACGTCCACGATCTTCTCGTCGATGTCCACTTAGGTACGCCGCAGTCTGAACGTGTCCGGTCAGCATCGGATCGACGTGAAACAATGGGTCAAGATCGACCCCCCTCCAGGCACCAAGGTTGTTCGTATTCCAGGATCAGCATTGCGCGCGAGCTCAAACGATTTTCCGGACAGCAGAAGACTCCTAGAACACGAGAAAACCCTTATCGTTATCGAGAGGTGAAAGACTGGGTACGATGAGGACTGCTGCGTAGACAGAATTCTAACGATCGAGCGGCTTGATCATACAGGTGCTAATGGCGCATCGTATACGAGAAGCCACCGCTATGAAATCGCGGAGAGACAGCTCAATGGGCAGTTATGGGGTGGACGCCCAAGTTCCCCCCCCTCAGCGAAAGACATTTATCGTGGGGTCCTGTAATCAATGGATCAATGGCTCCTCCTACTCCAACCTTTTGTGTTCCATCTCAGGTGAACGGCGTCGCGCACGCAGCCAGTTGGGTGCTTTCACGTCAATTCTGTCCTAGAGATAGTCATGTCTCCGGGCCTGTCCGGCGACACGCAGGTACCTGGGCTCAAGCTGCCAACCACAGAACGCCCACGATCTTTTGGAAGCACAACAGAAACGCGGCAAGGACCTTGCATACGTGCATGTGCCGGACGCGATCACACTTGTAACTGTCGCATCGTAGACTTCAACTTTCGCCAGCTAGAACTCTTTTGCCGTCCAGCCGCCTGCTTTTCCTTTTCGGGAGCAGGTGCAGATTCGGGCATCGCTGCTGATGATGAAAGCATCACTTCTTTGTTCCTGGATTCGTATCCAGAATCGCATCTGTTGCGACGCGACATCGCAGGTTCTACGGGCCTTATCTGGTCTTGAGGTGCTTGAACGGATAAGTCGATCGCTGTGCTGATCGAGTTTATTCTGCCTGAGCGATCTGAGCTAGCTGAGGCAAATGACAACCCCGTTGCGACACTGCTGCGATGATGGTCGTGACCTCTATCCGGAGGTATCGCAAACGATGATGTTCGCGACTGCGCTATATGTGGCGGAGATTTGTGCCCTGATCGGTTGTTTCGCCCTGGGTACTGCTGGACCGACGTTGGATGCTCTTGACGAAATCGCATGCTCTGCTCAAAGTTTTTCTGGTCTCTAATTTGCTGATCTCGGACTGCGAAGCGAAGGTGAAGCTCCTCGATGAAGAGATTTTTCGATGCCAAGTCCGGGAAGATCAGCATCAGATATTCGGTGCTCTTGATGGAAACCTTGCTACGCGAGCGAGGATGTGATGGCGTACGCAGAGGCAATATGTTGAATGTGATAGGATCCGGTTGACCTTCAGAGTCGCTTTCGGACGACACATAGCGCACGTTGAACGAGGACCGAGAATCTTTCCTGGCTCTCAGTGCGACTATGGTGCAGCAAGGATCTCGATGACAAGGGCAGGATGTAGGGTCGATGTAAATGTCGATGTCCAGGTCGACGGCAAAAGCAGCGAAAATCTTCCTTTCTTTTCCCCTTTTCGACTTCTCGACCAGCTGCGTGAAAATAACAATGCATGAAGACTTCGCGCGCTCCGACTCAAAGCCTTCGCCAATAGCGTGCACCATACTCGGTGCTGTGATTGAGTGTGTCAAGCTGAGCCGGGCGGAATGGGAACCATGCGCTTGGGAACGATCTGAGCCAACTTGTGAAGGAGCTGTTGGAAGCACGATCGGCTCTTGCCACAGCTGCACACGACTGAAGCCTTTGCATGCAAGTTCTTCATCGCTAAACTGGCACCGGACTCGGCTCTCCTCGTGTGCGACTTGGTATCCCATCAATGCACCCTGCAATTTGTGGACGTCCTCGATAGTTTTGAAGTCGAAATATTCCGCGTTGCGACAAAAGATGGCGAGCTCTAGACAAGGCTCGACTAGTGTCGGGAATGCGTAACGTGGTATCAATCGATCCTCTGTCACGATCAGCTCGTGCTGGGTGACCACGACCCTCCCTCGCGCTGCCTGGCTCCCACTCTCATGTACAATACGCAGGCGCTCTTCCGAGCTCTTGATCGCCGTCAGCGACTCAACGTCTTCTGGAGAGCTTGACGCCAGGTCCATGGAGCACAATTTCTCTTCCCCACCGCGTACCATGATGGGATCAGGCTTGCGATACTGAACGTCCTCGGAGAGTACCGGTACCGGCCACACGCAAAAGTCCGAGTCTGGAAGTTCTAGTAAAGTCTCATCGGGGTATGAAATGAGCCTTGTCGAGCTCGCCATTCTCGTCAAGATCGCTTGCTGAACCTGGTTCACTGCACGCCTGTAGTAGTAGCCAGGTCGCGCGTTCTTGTATTCCTCGCTCTCCAGTATACGCTCAAGGAGCCACCTCGACTTGAGAAACAGTAGATATCCTCGGTGCGTCTGGCTGGACCCGTCCTCTCGACTTTCCTCAAAATGTTCAAGCAACGAATCGAAGCCTTTGATCAGAGGCACATGGACATTTGCATTTGCATATCCATCTGCATGCATTGATTGTTCAAACCTCCGTGCGATCACCTCGCTCACGGCAAACGCATCTTGCGAGGCAGGTGCTTGTGGAGCGCCCTGGCCCGACACATAGCCCAACCAAGAGGCATAGAATCGTGCCAATTCAAGCCGAATCTCCTGCGAAACTTGCAGATTCTGCTCGGATATCGCAAGAATATCGTCGACTTTATCATCCAGGTCGGTGAGCATACTGACTGACAGCCGATCAATCACCAGGCGTATCTTCAATGAGTGAAAGTGCAAACGACGTCGCAGCACATCTGCTTTGATCTCCTGCTGGCCAAGATTGTATTGCAAATTCTCCAGCACATGAGAGTCTCGGTCGCGAAAGTGCTTGTTTTTCTGGAGCAAAGCGTCGCACTCTTTTAAAGTCTTGTGGAAGTCACCAACAATGGTTCTCCGTTCCATTTCGAAATCTCTCTCCAACGGTCTGATCCCCGAGAGAGCTTTCTTCTCCCATCGCTGCTGTGCTTCCTTGAGCGCGGCATTCAGCTTGTCAAGCAACTCCTTGAATTCCAGCACCTCTCGTCGAAAATTGGCATATCGCACATCTGCGATCGTTAGAAAATGGGCGTCATGTCACGGACTCTGGACATCACTACCTGCTCTATTCTCATAAGTGAAACCATAGTCATAGAGCTTAATCGCTAACTCGACGCCCTTGACTATGTCACTGACGCCGGAGAAGCTCATATTGAGCCGCAAGAATATAGAGGTGGCACGGCAAGCAGCAAAGAAGTCAACCTGAGGAAATCGATGGCGGATGGTCGAGTGTTGATGGACACCTGCCGTGTCAAGCGCTGTTGGCTTGGAACAGGCTGTGCCTGCAGGTCGGGTCACGAGCTCGCCGCGGGTCCGAAATGCCTCATACAACGAGACTGGGGCGGCCTCTGAGGCCACATGCATGGCTGCACTCCACGCGAATGCGGAGTTACACACGTCCGAATTTGGACAGGTCGCTCACATCAGACTGGTCAGTCGATATGCTTGGCATGCTTGTGGCGGCGCCTCAAAGCTCATGAACCACTCAGCAACGTCGCCAAGAGAGGCTGGGTGGGAGTCACAGCGACTGTGCATGGAACTCGAACAGCACAGCCTGAGGAAGGATCGCAGCTCTAGGCGTGTTCAAAGCTCGTGTAAAAGCTGTGCGCCGCTGGAATGGAGTGTCGCCCTCCCTTTTCCTTAAGCACTGCCATTTCGACGAGAGATCTGCGGCACGTCGATCATTGCGTGCCAGCAATATGCCTCTGACTGAGACCGAGAGGGCCCTATTAGGCCGACCCAGAGATAAAGATGTTGACCATGACCACCAGAGAATCGATTATGCACCTCGAGAGAAGAGCAAGATTGGCAGATTTACCATTGTGGCCATGATACTCAATCGAACCATTGGATCAGGAATCTTTCTCTCTCCACATCGTGTCTTGCAGGGTACAGGCTGCGTTGGCGGAGCATTGTGTATGTGGGTACTGGCGGCCGTGATCTCGATATGTGGCCTCTACGTTTGGTTAGAGTGTGGACTGTCGATGCCGCAGAGACTTGTCCGCGGAGAGAACAAGCCGAGAGGAGTGCCACGCTCAGGGGGCGAGAAGAACTATGTGAGTATCGCACGGCGGGAGGAGAAATGTAGATGTGCTACACATCTTCATCAAAAGCTCCAATCACAAAAGTTAGACATGGGCTAATATCTTCGTAGCTTGAGTTCATGTTTCCTAACCACGGTCTGCGAATTCCGCACTTGAGGACGACCTGCAGCTTTAGTCTCATGTTCGTGCTGCTATACAATCTCTCGGCCAACGCCATAGCTTGCTCGCTGCAAGCTTTGCGAGCTTCCGGATACTATCAAGATCCTGAAGATGAACCTGCTAGAGGAGTAGTGCTAGCAGTGGCCATTGGACTGCTCACTTTGGTAGTTGTACTGCATTCTTTCTCACGCAATATTGGCATCTGGATCAATAACTGCTTTGCCGCCGTCAAAATAGCTCTTCTGCTCGCGATTATATGTCTCGGGGTGGCGAAAGCAGCTGGAAAGTTCGGTGGGCCTGGGGATGTTGTCCGCAACAACTTCACTCGTGATGTCTGGAATACTCAACGAACAGATGTCCCTTCATGGTCCAACGCCCTAGTGCTATGCCTCTTCTCTTTCGGAGGATACCGACAGCCGTTTTACGTTCTTGCAGAAGCCAAGAGCCCACGCAGGTACTTCCCGAAGTACACAATATCAGCAATGGTGATTGTCGCGTTCTTGTTTCTGCTAGTGAACATCAGCTACCTGCTCGTTGTCGACAAAGAAAGTATATTAAGCAACAACGATAGCCTCGACTTGGCGACACTGTTCTTCGACACCCTCTGGAGTGACAGTCAAGAAAAGGCTTCTCGCGCCATGGCAGTCATCACAGCCATCTCAATCTTTGGTAATCTTTGGGTAAGTTTAAGCGACAGTCCTCGATCGAGTCGGCCGCTAATCCTAGAAATAAGGTAATGACATACACTGCAAGCCGAGTGAAGCAAGAGATTGCAAAAGAAGGTATACTTCCATATTCTCTGTTCTTCGCCACATCCTATCGGACACCGTATGGCCTCTGGCAGCAATGGAAATCAAGAGATCGAATGCAGCCTGACGAGGTGGAACAAGCACCCACGGCGGCGCTGGCTCTGCACTGGGGAACTTCTGTTCTGCAGATTGCCGTTACAGCAGCAATCGTCGATCCGAAGAAGGCGTACGCGGCACTCGTTTCGCTGTACATGTACACAATTATCCTCGGATTTGCCTTTTGGGTGTCGGTCGGCCTCCTCATAACGAAGACTCGCGACAAGACAAAGTGGCAAGAGAGTCGTCGATACCGTCCATGGCTCTCGCCTATCCATGTCTTTGTGTATGGAATATCATCGGCCTTCCTGCTCATTGTGGCCTTCGTCCCAGCGGCGAAAGGCTCGCCCTTCCACGACTCCGTCACTGGCATACCATGGTATATCATTCCCACCATTGGGGTAACGGCACCGTTCTGGGGAGTTTTATGGTATTGGGGCTTCCTCTTTTATCAGGCCAAAATCCGACGAGAGCAGCTGGTTGTAACACGGCAGCCGTATTGGGCAGCTGACCCTCATTGTCCAGGCGAGTATGTTCAATTGGCGGAGGTCACTGACCATACTTGGGAGATTCCCGTTCGCCAAGGGGACTTGGAAAGCTCATCGCAGGAAAGTGTCTCCGAACGTCAGACTAAAACTCGAGCCCATGCTCGCGAGATTTTGCTCCGTGATGTTGAAGATTGAAGCGCGATGGACGGGCGCCTTTATTCGATCATGTATAGTCCTCATTGCAACGGCCTTTGATGGATAATGAGACCGGCTTTACTAGTTTGGTTTTTGTTTTGCAGGATTTGCAAGGGAAAGCAGTCGTCCACACATGTATGTCCCCAGGGGTTAGGAAAGAATATGTAGCTTCATGTCTAGGAGAGAATTGCCTACAAACCATTGCTCGTTCCTGTCGCTATTCACACAGTCTTCGCCGAGCAGGTGCCTGCCTGCTGTCGCAGTTTCCAGATGTCTCCCACCTTGCGGGACGTGCTATCATATTGTCAGATGGTGTTGCCGACTGGTCGACCTTCACTGCTGTTCACAGTGAATAATCTGCAAAC